>OVBI01000951.1:0-46541 GCA_900406495.1 Sisymbrium altissimum
TCAAAATTAAAATGAAAGATATTTAAGAAAAATAGCGAAGAAATATAATATGATCTAATATATGAAATTTAAGGTGTTGAAAAAAGAAGTTATGAAATATAAATATAAAACAACAAACTCAAGATTATAAATCAATATATATATATATATATTTTTTTTTAAACTGCTATAATGTTGAGATTAGTATTAAAAAATTATAAAAAGAAAAGAGATAAAATGAATGATAAGAAAAAAAAAGAAACTAAATAAAATTTTAAAAATAAAAAATATAAATATCTGATAACAACCAATAAAGATTAAAAAACAATTGAATAAATTTTAAAAATATATATAAAAAAAAATAAAAAAAAATTATAGAATAATAATTCCGCACGTTACGCGGATTCTCACCTAGTAAAAGTATAAAACACGAAGGAACAAAAAAATCCTCTTCAATCATTTTAGATCAAAGTGTCATTAAGCAATGCAGACCTCAAAAAGACTCTTTGCTTCGCTTAAACCGACAAGTCAGGTAAAAACTCCGTGCTTCTCGGTATCTTTTTATATTTCCATTTCATCTAACTTGTTTCCTTTTGTTTTCAAGGCGCGGTATGTACGGTTCCGCAATTGGCCTGTTGAAGGGGGATGGTACCGTGATCTCCAATCTGTCATATTAGTTTTCTAAGATTTCTAAGCTCCTTGTCGATGGCTATAACAGTGGAACCATTGTCTCAACTTTCATTGCTCATCGTGATGATGTTGCTGGCGAGCTTGACATGGGAGATGTTAATTAAGCTCGAGACTTGTTGAATCTGTGAATCTCTCTGGTGACAATTAATTTGTTTAGAGTATTCAACTGTGGATATGAAAACTTAGATTTTTTATCTATTTGATCAGCTCAATTTGTGGAATTTGTAAGCTTATTCAAAAGATATACCTATATGTTTACTCACTCTCTGTCCTCGTTTGTTTTCTTTTTTCCGATTTTACATTCGTTATACTACGAAATGCATAACTCACGTCAATTTTCAGTAAAATGTGCTGTGTTGTTGATGTTCTGATGAGTTCAGGGTTTTGTTCTTGACAACTACGTTTTTGCAAGCCAAATCCTAAAAATAAAAAAAAAGTTTTAACAAATTCTATCCTACATAGGCCGGGTTTAAGTTACTAGAAATACAATTTTGGAATTAATATACTTCAAATCATCTGTAAAAGGAATTGATCAGTGATTTGCAATTGTTTTAAAGTTTTAAATTTGGAACCTGTGACATAATATCAGAAATCTTGGAGAAAACTCCAACAATTATGATCCAAATACAGTATCCGGTTCTAAATTAGACTGAAGAGCTATCATCTCTAGTAACAATGTTATGAATTTAATTGTGTGAAAAAAACAAGCTCACTTTGCATTATAAATCCCATAAATTTTGACAGGAAAAAATGATGATTTCATTTATCACCAAGACGTCCATTTTTTTCCTGCAGTTGTCACTATAGTTTGCAGTGGCAAGGAGAAGCCGAAAGCCATGTTATGTAAATTGTAAAGTATAATCGTGGTCGTGGGCCTATTGATTTCTGGCAAAATCATGCGGACTTTAAGCGTTACATAAAGATGCGGGGAGTGTACGAGGAATTTTACGTCGGCGCATGAGAGGAAAAAAGTTCTCACCACATCAAGAGAGATTTGTGTAGCCCAAAAATTAATGCAGACTTGATTTCAATTACATTTTACTATTTTAGACATCTAAAAAAACAAAAAAATTCAATCATGTTGGAAAGGTTAATACAACATTGTTTGCATAGTTTATGTAATATTTGAGACTTGGGAGCATATAATGACGATGTATCACAAGAATGGAACTTTTGTACATTCATATTAAGAAAAATCATCAGTTCTATATATAGTTACTGGGTAACATCGGAAAAGGGATTGTTTTAAAGGTGTGAAGTTTAGCCAATGTGTCACAATAAGTAGGAGAACGAAACTCTAGTAATTTACCAACTTCAAATGTATTATACATTTAGTATTATTGTCATAATACTAATACATTTTATTTTTCTACTAATCATTCCTGTCGTTACCAAATTTTATTTTTTCAGTATAAGTTATAAAAAAAGAAGTTATCCACCAACCTAACTATCATTTAAAAATTCTTTTTAAAAAATTTAATAATTCCTTATCTCCTCTTTTTCTCCTTAATCCCATCATTCACAAATCACAGTTCCACTACCAATCCTTTTGCTCTTCTTTGTGACAAGTCATGTCAAAGCAATGATCATATTTGTTTGTTATGAGAACAGGGCCTGTCTTAAACTTCATACACATACAAATACATAATACACAACAGGCCCAGTCATATGGGGACAGCCTTATGAAGCCACCGCTGCCCCCCACAAGCCACAGTAAGAGTAATCATTATGCTTAACAAATTTAGCTACGCTAGTTGATTACGATAAACTTGATTTAACTTTAATGATATGAAAATTGCTAAGATCGGCCAAACATTTTAAGTGTAGATGTGGGGTATCATCACGATTCCCATCGATTTTGCTTAAACTTCCAAACTAAACTAAAATCAACAACTAATTCTTAACAAACATTGTTCCATAAAAGACAAGTTTTATGTTCTAAACAAATGATGCACTCCACTAGTTATTTCACACACTTGAGTCCTGAAATGTTTCCTGAAACCCTGTATATATCTTGACCGATACAAATTACAAAAAAAAATATTTTCTCCTGTTTTAATTAGAGACTCATTCAAATTTTACTTTAAATGCTAAAGGAAAGATGAATAAACTTTTGTTTTTAAATGGCCTTACCAAGTGTCACAAAAAAAGGGCCTTACCAAATCATCTGAATTTGAATTTGAATTTGAAAGGTGGGGGCTAACTTGGCAGATTCAACTAAGAAACCTGAATAGACCCGTTACCTAAAGTTATACTTATTTCATAGATTTTGTAATATGTATTTAGATACATAGTCTTAGTCACCTTTTAAAATATAACTTGAAATCGAAGAAAGGCATAAATTAGTTTTCATTCGACTTTTTATGATTGGTTGGAGTTGGGAGAAAGAACCCACAAACTTATTAAAGGTTGTTGGAGTTGCGATGACTAATACATCTTCTCATCTCACCTCAAGTTTTATTTTTGTTCCGCCAACTTTTGTAGTTTTTTTTTTTGGGTGAAAAAACCGGTCTCCCAAGTTTTATTAAAAGAACAAACTATTACAAATGAACTTGTCTTGGACACGAAGTTCCTAAGAAATCATCTCTTAGTATCGAAACAACCTCCATCGGAGCAGAGCCAACTTTTGTAGCTTAGTACTTTTGAGTTTTGAGCTCTTTTGTAGTTTAGTACTTTTGAGTTTTGACAAACACTTTTTGTTCGTACCGTTTTATTTCATAGTTGGTTTCGTTAGAAGAAAGAGTCAATAATAGGTTTTATGGGGCGGCCTATAGAAAATGAGATATACATCTTTAATTTCCACACTTAAAACAATGATATATTTTAACAATTGATAAAACCCTTCAAAACTTATAAAAAAATTTAAGAAAGAAAAAACCTTCATCATATTTCTCAACTGATTTCAAGAATCACCTCTGAACAAACTATGTAAACAAATTTAAATTCAGACCAACAATTTCGAAATCGACCAATTTAAACCCCACCTCGGAAAGAAAAGAAAAAAAATCAATCAGACAAAGGACCTGGTGAACCAGATGAACGAGAAACCTCCTCGATGAGCCTCGTGACTTCAGACATCGAAGGACGACTATCTGGATACTGAGCTGTACAACTTATACCGATCTTCAAAAGCCTGATCATGTTCTCATTACCGTCTGCTTGATACCTTGTGAGTTCTGGATCAAAAACATCTGACGGTGATTGTTGTTCAGTGATCGATGAAACCCATCTCGGTAAATCTACTCCTTCTTCGTTTAACTGCTGATGCGTCGGAGATTTCCCTGCAAAACAAAATCCAAATGTTTGAATCACATATTGACCCAAAAAAATGCAGTTTCCAAGATCTCCCGTTCTGTATGCGTGTTGTGATACCTGTGAGTAATTCAAGAATGAGAACACCGAAGCTGTAAACATCAGCCTTTTGGGAGATTCTACGAGCATCAGTTACTTCGGGAGCACGGTAACCATCAATGCGGTTAGGTGTAGATGTAGGGCTAATCATAGGCGCAAGACAGTAATCAGAGACCTTAGCCTCATAGGATTCAGACAAGAGAATGTTAGAAGATTTAATGTTGCCATGAGATGTTGTCGCGTCACGTGAATGGAGGTAACTAATAGCTCTTGCGGCTCCTAGAGCTATACCGGCTCTTGTTTCCCAATTCAATGGACTTCTACCATTTCCTTTGTTCCCTGTGAACCCCAGAGAATTTGGTGTTCAGCTATTTATGATAAACTAAAGAATCGAAATTGGTAACATTGAAAGGAAAAGTTATGTTACCGTGTAGAAGCGCGGATAAGCTTCCTCTTGACATGTATTGGAAGACAACGAGCTTTTCATCGCGGCTGAAGTAATAAGCGATCAATGTCACAAGATTGACATGGCTAAGTGATCCAAGAACCTGTAATTTCTCTTTGAACTCTCTCTCAGGCACCACTACATCTCTCAACCGTTTCACAGCCACCACTAATCCGTGATCGAAACTCGCCTTGTACGATGACCCGAACGTTCCTTTACCAAGAACCTCCGCAGAAGCCTTCAGCAATCCATCGAGATCGAATTCGCCGAACGACTTCACGAAAAACGTCAGATCTTTACTCCCCGGAGGATTCTTAGATGCACCATTTTCAGATGGCGGTGGTGCACCGTTAGCCACCGGAGGAGGAGGGACATTATCCACCGTCGTTTCCTTGGCTGATGAAGCTGGGACAGGAGCTGCTTCGATGTTTCTCGACTGGACATTGTCCTCTTTCCTCTTCTTTCTGCAGAGACAGAACAAGATCAAGAAGAGCAAGAGAACCCCGAAGAAACAAGCAATCACTATTCCAGCGATAGCTCCGGCTGATAGCTTGTCGCTTTTGCCTTTCCCGGTGGCCTCAGTGCCGTTTCCGGCGCCGGTGACGGCGCAAGCGTCTAACGGCTTCCCACATAAGGAGTTGCCTTCAAAAGCGGTTTTGGGCAAACCGGCCAACGGAGCCGGTATGGATCCGTTAAGCTGATTCGAGGAGACATTGAACTGCTGAAACCGGATCTTGATCTCCGGTATCGGACCGGTCAGCTGATTATCTTCCAAGTAGAGAGTAGCTAACCGGGTGGCCGAATTGACATTATCCGGGATCGAACCGGAGAACTTGTTCTGAGCAAGGTTGATCCGAATGATGTTAGGTAGAGTGAAGAGAAACGAAGGAATCTCGCCGGAAAAGGCGTTTCCTTGGAGATAAAGGTAACGGAGGAGAGTTAGGTTAGCGAAATCAGGAGGGAGTGGACCAGTGAGGGCGTTGAACCGGAAAGACAAGGTTTGGAGCTGTGTTAGGTTGCCGATGGCGATTGGTAAAGGACCCGCTAAACCCACGCCGGGTAACCGGAGAGCTGTGACCCGACCCGCATTGCATTGGACTCCTCCCCAAGTACAAGGTGGTGCAGTAAGATTCCAGAGTAGAGGACGGCCATGGACGCCGTCACGGAGAGCGATCAGTGCTCGTCGATCAGCCTCTAGATCTGATGTCACGACAGCGAGACAGAACAGGAAGAAGAAGAAGGAGAAACCTAAACCGGTCTTGTCTCTCATTTTCGTCTTTGCAGTGCCAAGTTGGGCAGGAAGATCAATGACCAGCTGTTAACATTTTAAGGAAGTGAACTTTTAAAATACGATATAATCTATATATCAATATATAGCATTGGTTTTGGCGGTAAGAAAAAGGGGTAAAACACACAAGTGTTAAGAAAATAGAAGGAAAAATATAAATGGTTATATTTATATTAAAACTAAAAAAATCATATAAAATTTTTGTTTTTAAGAAAATTATTTAAAGTAAAACAGAAGGAATATAACGTTTTACGGGCTATCGGATCTGTACCTACATAACCGTATTCATTTATTAACTAGTAAAAACTACTATTAAACTAAAAAAATTGTCAATTACGTATGTGTTGAAGGTTATGAACTTATGACACTATCGATGTATTAGGTTAATATATACACAATTCATTTATTTCGAAATTACGTATATATATTAACTTGCTTCAGTTTCCAAAACACTAATAAGTTTTGCTATTTATCTTTAACGGATGAATGCAAACAAAGTCAAGCTCATGGTAGCACAAAAATCTCACAGCTACAAAATCCCAAGAAAATTAGTGACTCGAGAAACTGCAAAATGATACTGTATTATGTAAATGAATGATGTATATAACCCAACATGGAAAAGTTAAGGTAATTTTGGGCTTATATTTATAGAGGTGATTAAATATATGAGTAATTGCATGCCAAAGTGCCAATTATTTCCCTGAATATGTTTTACCTTCTTCTATTTTTTTTGTTTGCCAACAATGTTTCTACTTTTTATCGTTGGCATAATTATTGACATTGGAGAGAAACCGCGTCCAATCCTCTCTCCATGAGGTGGCCATGTTGTGTACCCTGTCGGTCTTTGAACAAACTTATAATATTTGTCTTAAGAAATCTCACGAGAAATATATTTTTTCAATATCACGACTCACGAGTGTGTATAATTGTTTCTATACTTACATATATAAATGTATGCGTCTTATATTCTTATTTATATGTTGACGCAATAACCTAGTTAAGTTTTATTTTATCTTTTATGTTAAAACTAATTAAATTTCTATTTGGACTATGTGTTTATCATTTTTTCCGTGATCGAACATTTGGTGGCACCTCAATTAACTTATTTCCAGCTCATTGGTATTATTAGTATGCATAATATTTGAAAATATATTATTATGGTTGTTAATTATTCTCATATACGATAAAAAAAAAAAGGTTATTATCAGCAACCATGTTCAAACAAACTTTGAGACTAAAAGATATACAAGGAATAAATGATCGACTGATGATTTTTATGAGCTGGCAAAAGTTATAGTTTATGATTTCATGAAATTGAACCACAAGTTGTAAAGGCTACAATACTTTTATATATGGATTTGACAGGGTAAGCCTAAGATAAGATATGTGGCATTTTCTTGGGCAAAGGTATTTGTCGCAATTAAATATAATGAGTACACTCACTTATATTTATACGAATGTGCATGTGAACCCACATGGATATGAGTTAGAGCAAGAGAAAAAATGCTTTGTCCATGAGTAGGTGTAAAATGGTTTCTGCCACCTGAAAAACTGATGAACAAGTAAACCACTAATTAAATATAAAAATTTGCAATACAATTGTAATAACTACAAAAATACGATATATAATATTTTAAATATCTCTAACCTTAAAAATTACAAATCCAACTCAAAATTTCAATAAAAATATATATTAGTTGTGAAGATATTCTTTCAAGTATTTGAGAATTGATCCTTGTTAGTTAGAGATTAATTCTCCTTAAACGTGAAAATATCTAACCATTTCGTGAGACAATTTCGAAAATAATTGGAAATCAATTTTTATTGGTCAGAAATCAATTTAAGATTCTCTTTAAATGTGAAAGTATCTAAACATTTTTCATTTTGTGAAACAATGATAAAACCATTTTTAAAAATTCAAGATCAAATTAAGCGTCAGTATTCTCTGAATGATTAGTAGGACAACAGTCTAAATACTTCCCAATTTAACAAAAGGAAGAAAAAAAAAAGTTGATAAGATATGCCCCATTGTCTCACCGAGTTTATAAATATACAGTATATTTTGTGAAGAGCGTCTTTTTCTTTGATTTTCGTTAAAAAGTCACAGTTGTAATTTCAAATACTAACTTTTCTGACAGCCAAAATATTAAAACCCACCGCTCTAAAAAAATTTATGAAAAAAAAAAAATGAAAGCTACCGCTCTAACATCTACCTAAACATAGTTAAGTTCTTCAGTAAATGCCACAACAACGAGACAACTAGAGCTTAAAGTATTTTGAACGTCGATGAATTCCTTTCGGAATAATGTTTTGACTGATTTTGTCTGTTATCTCCAGCAGGTCTATTATAGGCCTATGATTCTCATTCTCGTACAAGGGGGTCACTTAGCTATTCTACAAAGTTTCAGAAGACTTGTCATATCAAGAAAGATACTGTGACTTAATAATTCATTAAGTCTTCGCTATATATTTTGATAACAAAAATTATTATTCAACGGATTACGCACCGTCATAAAGCTTTTTTGTGCCAAATTCAAACCGTCGTACTGCTTCGCTAGTTTAAGCACGTTTAAATGTAGAATTCTAGGGAAATAATGTTCGAAAACCAATTATAGTTGGATGGTATAGAAGATGATAATAGCTGTTTTATTTTTCCTGATAACATAGGTTCGAATAGTAATAGGTGAGAGTAATCATAAAAGCTTTCTAAAAAAAACAGTAAGAGTAATCATTATGCTTAACAAATTTAGCTACACTAGTTGATTACTATAAACTTGATGTAACTTTAATTGATATGAAATTTGATCAGATCGGCCAAACATTTTAAGTGTAGATGTGGGATATCATCACGATTCCCATCGATTTCGCTTAAACTTCCAAACTAGACTAACATCAACAACTGATTCTTGACAAACATTGTTCCATAAAGGACAAGTTATGTTCTAAACAAATGATGCACTCAACTAATTATTTCATGCACTAAGTTCCATAAATGTTTTCTGAAACCCTGTCTATCTTGCTTGATGCAAATTATAAAAATATGTTTTCTCCTGTTTTAAGAGACTCATTCGAATTTTACTTTAAATGCTAAAGGAAAGATGAATAAACTTTTGTTTCAAATTGCCTTACCAAATCATCTGAATTTGAATTTGAATTTGAAAGGTGGGGGCTAACTTGGCAGATTCAACTAAGAAACCTGAATAGACCCGTTACCTAAAGTTATACTTATTTCATGGATTTTGTAATATGTATTTAGATACTTAGTCTTAGTCACCGTTAAAAGTATACTAACTTGAAATCGAAGAAAGGCATAAATTATTTGTTTTTGACTTTTTACAATTGGTCGGAGTTGGGAGAAAAAACCCACAAACTTATTGAAACTAATAAAAGTGTTTGGTAAGAGAAAATAACGGAAGAGAATCATCTCACATGAATTTCAGCTCTCTCCCTCTCTCTCTCTCTCTCCTCTCTCTCTCTCCTCTCTCTCTCTCTCCTCTCTCTCTCTAATGTATATCTATATATGTGTCGCCGGCTATATGAAAAGATGATGAAGGAGGAGAGAGAGAGAGAGACAGGAATTATAATTGCAGACTGTAATGAATGGAAAGAAAAAGTTCATTGTTAAATTGTATTCGTATACTCTTTACGGTAACCTAGAGAATCTTTCTATTTTAATATTCCTTATTTTATTTAAAGGAAGAACATAATTAAAAAAAATATTTCCTTTGTTGTTGTAATTATTAATGTGCAATATAACATTTTTAGGTATACTGTAAAATAAAGGAGATTTTCTATATTCAAAAGAAATGTTAATAAATCTAATGTAAAATCTAGGGAAATTTATGAAAAACAATGTTATGATAAATACTTTAATTACTAAGGAGATTTATGAAAAGAATATTATAATAAATCTCTTATATATTGAGAAACATTTTTAAAGAAAAAATTTAACCTCATATGTTATTTACATATATATTATATTGATATGTCATCACATTATATATTTTCAAATTTATTTTATAATTAGATTTACAATCATAAACTAATTAAAATGTATTTAACTGAATAATTCATACAATATTTATATACATAAAAATACATCATATATATTTGTTGTACTAAATACTTCATTTGTTTCATTGCATAAGAAAAGAACATATTAATTAGGAAAAATTATAAAAACTTGTCTAAATTTTTTAATGTTTGTCATAGTAAAATTTTCTTAATTTTTACCAAGATTTATCTAGTTACCCTTTTAATATATATATATATATATATAAATCTTTAGAAAATGGTTTTAAAATCCACAAAAATTGAAAATTTCAAAACATTTACGAGAACATATAATATTTTTTTTAAAAAAATCATTAAAAAGAAAAAAATATTTATGTTCTACCATTTTTAGATTAGTTGAATATATTTTTTACAAATTGCTCTTTAAACTCCCGTTGGTATCATATAAGTTCTACCATATGTTGATTCATCTACTAACTTTACCATATGGATTCTACTTATTAATGTATGTTCTATGATTCAACTGATTTTGTAGAATAGATATTTAAAAATTTATTATATATTCTACCATATTTAAAATATATATTTTATCGATATTATTATAATATGCTATTCATAAAATTGAAATTTCACTGTTTATTTATTTATATATGTTATAAAATATTTATTCTGCGAAAATTTCAAAAAATCTAGAAAATATGCTTTATTAATATTCATCATATCTTTTTAAAATTTATCTTTTCTCCAGTAAAAAAGAATTTTTTTTATCCTCTTTTTTTTCTATAATGTTTTTTCATTTTTTCGTTCGTGTATTTTTTTTCTTGGTTAATATATTACATATCTATATAATTAGAGTTTCTCATTTTCGCATAACCATGGATGATTTTTTTAATGTAAAATTGTCTCTAGATATGGAAGAGTTTTGATGATATGCATGTGGATCGCTTTCAAATGGCGGCTTTAGTTTGCTCACTTTATTGGATATTTTAAACCGAACAGGCGAAATTAAACTAACCAAAAATGCTACTTCACATGTATATTTTCATAGTATAAAAACATAAAGAATGCAGTAATCGCAAATTGTAAAGATGTTAGTTTTGTCACATATCTTAACCATAATTTAACCTGATTATGATTTTATCACTACCATTAAACTTTTACATAGGCGATACCAGTTATTAGCGTATCGATATGTTTAGAAAATGAATTAGGTCCAAATATTTCGGCTCGACTAAAATAAATGGAATTGATGAGCCTCACGTTATCGGCCTAAGTATTTATTCAAAGTAAAGCCTAATGTAGCACGTAAGCCTATATTATACTGGATTACGGCCCATATGTTTATACGAACAAAAGAGATTGATTGGTTTCTTAATCAAATTATTTTGAAGCCTATATCTGATAGTATTTCATTGCATGTGCCTCAAAGCATATATTCGATCATCTACTGAAAACATAAAATATAAGAATATAGTTATATGGTTCATTTTCACAATTATCATACGATGTATCTCCTTGAAATCTATATTATAATAAAGCAAGCAATTAATGCCGTCCATCTCAAAACAACAAAGTAAGTGGGGACAATTTAACAAAAACCATAAAAGAGTTGACAATGTGACAAAAAATATTAGTCCAGAATATTTCTGTGGTCGCAGATGACAAATGTATGGACATCGATCGGTTTAGACGTTTACCATCCAGAAATGTATAATATTATAATTTATAAACCTTGACTTGGTAAAAAGAAGTTCCCGACAAAGGTATAGAAGACTCGCAAAAACAATGTTCCCGATTTGGAATTTTTAATTACTTTGAGGCTTTGACACACATATCTCAAGCATGTAAAGTCATTTACATTCGAGCTAACTGACTCTGTACGTAAATATTGTAAAAAAGAAAACAAAATGAACAAGTAAAATTGTAAAATCGTCCAGAATCTAACAAGTGACAAGTATGACGAATTAAAAGAAAAAAATGACTCCTACAGTAAGATGCTGAAAGTGGGATTAAGATGAAGGCATTTTTATCCTGGAGTTCTAATTCAGTATTTTAAAAAATTTAATAGATAAAAAAATTTAAAAAGTAAAAGAAAAAATGTAGAGACCATTCTAAAAAGTTTAATTAAAGAACGGTCTTTTAAATTTGATTAAAAGATTTATTATTTTATAATTAATCTAATTTCTTTTAAATATTTAAATTTGATTCTAAAATATTAAATCATACTTAAACTAATACTTCCTCTGATTTTATTTAAGTGTCGTTTTAACTAAATTTACAAAGATTAAGATAATATGTAAAATAACAACATTAACCTCATTAAATACAGCAAATTACAATTTGTTAGACTGTTCAATTTTCATTTACTTTAAATATTTCTATTCATTAATTAAGGTTAATTAGAAAATTTCTGATGATAAGTTACATTGGTTAAATAAAATGATAATTAATTATGAATAAGAATTTAAATTTACAACGATACTTAAATAAAAATGGAGAGAGTAAAATTTATTGTTGGTCTGACTGATGTTTCATATTCCCTCCGTATCAAATTACTTATCGTTTTAACCATATACACACAGATTAAGAAAATATTAATTTTGTTACTTTTTCAATAAAAAACATCATTAATTATCTACTTAAACACAATTCAACTAATAATAAAACAATCTGTAGAATAAAAATAATTCTAAAAAAAAAAAGTTAATAAATTTTGCATTGAAAACATAAAATGACAACTAATTTGAAACGAAAAAACTTTTCTAAAACGACAATTAATTCGATACGGAGGGAGTATTTGGGTAGTTTGTATAAAGAAAGATATAGTTGGATAAGACCAAATAAATGAACAAAAATAGATTGGTGAGAACGAGGCAAATATTACTACAAATCACACAACCTTCCAAATCGAGGTTCATTTTCGACGTGGCCCGTTCCGTCAGGCCAGTAAATGCCTCCAGTTTTGGCACCACTCTTATACATTTAATATCCGATGTGAACACGAAAATGTGGAATTTCCACTAATTTTAAGATAGTTGCACCTTCCTATGTACTTGAAACTGATTTTACAAGGACAAATATAGTTTTAGTTAAGTAAAATTTTAAACTGCTTTGCTAATTATTATACAAAGGGAATTTCTTTTTTTTTTCGTCTGAGGATTTATTCTTTTATAAAACGAAAGATGGTAGGAAAGTCATTCTAATCATCCCTTCACCAACGAAAATGATAAATGAATGAAAGATGCTAATAAATGCATTATATAAATTTGGGTTTTTACTATCCCTTCGCCAATAAAACTGTGAATCATCAACTCGTTGCATTTTCTCTCGTCAACTGAACCAAGGGGCTTGCTCTGGCGCCATGCGTCACTATTCTAAGTTTTCTACTTTTTTAACGTTTTGTTATTTAGACTATTTCCAATGGTTTTTTTCAGAAAACATTTTTTAACACTAAAATAGATCTAAATTTTACTCTAACCTATTTTTTCTTTTTTCTTTTTCCTTTAAAACAGAAAATTTCAAATATTTTTATTTTATCAATTATTTATTTATTTCTAAAATTACCATTTATTTTATAAAATTTTAAATTTATATCTATTTATTTTAAAATTTTAAATTTTCTATTAAACATATAAATTTCTTAAAATTATACTAATAAAATTACATTAAACCAAAAACTACAGATTTTCTTATGTTTTATGTTATGTTAAATTTTCTATTAAACATATAACTTTTTAAAAATTATATTAACAGAATTACATTAAACCACAAAGTACAGATTTTATTATGTTTTATGTTATGTTATGTTATTATTTTTTTATTTTAATGTATTTTCTGTTTTATATATATCTTTATCATATGTAAGTTTTATATTTAGTAATTTTATATTTATAATTATATTTGAAAAGATTATATAAATATAATTATTAAACTATTTTATTTATGTATAAAATAAATTTTGTCAAAATTTAAGTTTACTTTGCAAATAAAAAAGGTTCAGTATTAAAATGAGTGTAAATAGTATTCTCTCAAATTTAGTTTCAAATTTGGTGTAATACTGTTTAAAAACTTATTTTTTCTTTTATTTTAATGTTTATTAAAGAGATATTTCTTTCATTTTTTTAATATTTCACCTTATTTTATTGCACCATTAAAAATGTTTTTCGGGCGTTAGATGATACAAAATCCATATCATGTTCAAATCAAATATTGTTGTAAATTAAAGAGAAAGAATGGAGAATTTCATATGTATTATTGTTTTAATGATGAATTTTTTATATAAGGATCAATACATAAGAGAAAAAAAACTTAATTTTCCTAATTTTAATAGGAAAAAAGAAATATGATTTTTCTTTTTTAATAATAAAAAAGTATATAAAAGGTAATTCATAATACAATAAAAAATATTATTTTAAATACAAATAGAAATAAATCGAATTAGGAAGATTTCGGACCGAATAGTGATGATAATCTATTCGGTTTACAACAAATATGAGTTTTTTGAAATAACTAAGTAATGTCTCTTATATATTTTTCACTTTCTTTATATTTTTGGGAAGTTGAAATTTGACAATGTTATTATTGATGTAAGTTAAGTTGAGATTTGACTATGTTATTATAGTGTGTAGTCTACCATATAACTTGTTTGATGACCGGATAAATCAATCATAGTTCAAAAATCAAAACGTAAAACTGATCTCAACATATGCCTTTTTTTGTTTCAAATGTCCAGGGCGACAACAACAATAACAACAAAGCTAATAATGAAAATTCGGAATTGGTGGGTCTCTACCCTAATTTAAACAGTTTACCATCTATAAATAACTGATTTTTGATTCCATTTAATAAGGGCTTAATTGGTTTACCCGCTCTCAACCGCTATCATCCGCAAACGCAGCTTTTGCGGGTGATAGCGGTTATCAGTTTTTAACAACAATCACAGAAAACACATTTTACCGTTTTATATCGCTCCAAATCGCTCAAATTTAAAAGCTGCTTTCCGCTAGCGTTTACGGTTGCGGACGGTTGCGGATGAATAATAAAAAAAATAAAAAATTAAAAATTAAGTTTAAAAATAATAAAAATTGATTTAAAATAATATAAAAAATATATAAAATAAGTCAGATAATAAAAAAATAAATAAATAAAAATAAATTTTAAAGTTAACTATTAAAATTATTAAATATATAAATAAATTTGATATTTTCTATTGATTATTCACTAAACATTTATCATAATTTTATATTAATAAAATTTTAAAATTAAATTCTTTTAATAATTAATTTTATTATAATAATATACATTTTTGATATTTTATATAGTTATATAATATGGTTATATTGTTAATTTTTTGTTTCACCGCTGTTGCATCCGCTAGTCAACCAGTCATAATTCTCCTGCAAACGCATCAGTATTTAACCGATGTACCAGTCGTATGAATCGCTTAATAACGCATAAAACCGCAACCGTCCGTTTCTACAAACTTCCGCAACCGCAACCGCAACCGCTGCGATTAAACCAGTCAAACCCTAACTGTATGTGGCAAACTTGCAATCGAGATATATCATATATTCATATGTATTTTTGTCGTTAATAACATGCATTCTATCGGGATATCTATGCGATCGCATATGAATTAATCTCGATATATGCAATCTGGATGATAATACATCAATGTAACTAGTACTACAAACCATACATAAATTAATGTATGCAGAAATATGACATATGTATATATGAATATATATATATATATATATATATATATCTTAACATTTAGATTTAAGTATGATCCGATTATAAGAAAAAGCATATCATACAATTTTTGTTGTTGTTAACAGTACTATCGGGTTGAAACCTGGGTGATGGTGCATGAGTTGGGTGATAACACATCAGTTGCATTAATACAAACCATTTATGTCCTTAATTAATTACACATATATGGATATATATATATTTTCCTATTTCATTTGATAATGAGAAAAGGGAACAATGGGGACGATTACACGTGAAACTAGAGTAAAGGAGATGGGTTGTGGAGCCAACTATGTTTCTATATATGTTAAGGTTTATATATTGTACCCTCGTGTGCATCTCCCATTTCTCTATACCTTCTCATCTACCCTTCTTTTTATTTATTCTCTTCTTTTCTCAATATTTAATCATATATATATATATATATTACAAAAATAAAATCTAAAGGATTATGAGAATCTATAATGGAGAACAAGAAAAATCAGACAAACAGTACAATATCACACAAAAAGGGGACAAAAGAACATATCAATAAGATTATAAGAGTCTCACATATCTAGCTGGATATCACGATATTGCATGCCTCTGTCATTTTCTGGGACGTGGGATTCTATACACATTATTTTGTATAATTCATTTTTTTTTGTTAATTAATAATGTAGTTATATCAAAAAATTTGTCTCTATTTTGGTGCGTTGAATGTAGCTCAGAAAAAAGGAAAATGAATTATACAGAGGTAAGAAAATGAATTCCTTTTTCTGAGGTATTTTATCTAATACTTTTTCTTATTTTAATTGGTTATCCGTGGGAGAATAATTCCATGATTAAATACTTATTTTCTTTGTTTGTACATCAGTATATGTTTATATACTAATTGAAAGTCATTGTCTACATTCTCTGAACAACACAACGCAATATTAATAAGTCAGAGTAGAGCGTGCGTGCATATTATAATAAAGGGTTTTTTGTTATTCGAGCCAAATCTTAAATTATTGTATCCAATTAAAGATTCAAGTAAAAAAGGGAAAGAGTTTTGTTTTCAGCAAAAAGAAAGAAAAAAACATAATAAACAAAAGGAAATGAGTTGAGTGACTGTGAAACGAATCAAAGAGACAAGGAATGAAACAAAACAACAAAAGTAAAAGAGAAAAGAGGTCCGACAGTGGCACTGATTTGTAACCAAACCAGACACCGAAGCTAAAACCAAAACCCTCAATACCCTGTGGTTCTCTGTCTGGTCTCAATCGCACATTGCATTTAGCATGGAAGTTCACGAGGCACCGTACGTGTAATTGACATGCCTGTAGTGTGGCCCCTTGGTATTTTCAATAAATTACATACTCATAGAGATAAAGTTTAGCCGAACGCAACTAGTTTATTTATCTTTGTTACTTTTGAATATGACAATATGCTTAAACACCAAAAAGAAGAAAAAACTCGTGTATTAGAAAAAAGATTCTATCAATTTCTCTCTTATGAAGAAGATGTCCCAAACAAAAATTCGTAATTCTCGTGTTCCTTTTTTGCGAGAAAATGACGGATTCGAATCTCAAACTAATTTTTGAAAACTGTGGAAGAGTCAAGTATTTGAGAAGAATTGAATTTTGGTCTTTCAATCTACAAATCATTGGACCATCGTAAAACGGTTTAATTTGTAACTCTTTGCGTAGTTAATAAAAAAAATGGTACAAATTATTAGTCAAGAACGTCTAGCCTCACTCCCTTATAGTCTGACCTATTAAAAGAATACACTATATCTCAAAACCCCGATCCATTATACATTATAGAGAAATAAAGCCGCGATAAGTTGTATATACATATGAATCTTTTGGCAGTTTTACTTTACAATATACATGAACTAAAAAAGAAACACGAAAAATGACAAAATCTTAATATAATATAACTTCCACACCATACTCACTATCTCACGATCTCAAAAGAAATATACTAAGCTCCTGTCCATAACTACCACCAGGATTCATCATATGAAACGATTCCGAGTCACTAGACCCAGTGACTCGTTCGAACTTCGCCCTCAAGTAAAGCGTCTGCTCCTCCTCATCCAACGGCACAACTCCAGCTCCGGCTGAAACAGACTGCATCATCCTCAAGAAAACGGCGTCGTTCTCCGTTACCTTTCTCCTCACGGCAAATCCCATCTTCCTTCCGTTACAATACATCGACCATACCGGCACATCAAAGATCGACGACGAACGACTGTTGCTGCTGCTGCTTCGACGACGATCACACTCCAGGGCTATGCGTAGAACACCTGCTTGATCCATCTCCTTGGCTAGAGCTGCCGTGGGAACAGCTAGTTCAAGGAGGAGAAGCGGAGGAGATCCCACGGCGGCGTCTTGAAGGCAGAAACTGACTCTGCCACGACGGTGCCCGAAGAAAGTTCCACTTACGATGCTGTTGCTATGCGAGGAAGAGGAGGAGGAGGAGGACGAGTGGTCTGAGGAGGAAGATGAGGAAGAAGAAGAAGAGACCGAAACAGTATCGTTTTGGTATGAAGGAGAAGGTTGTTGGTAAGTGCAACAGTATGGGAGCATGCATTCGATGAGTGACCGGAGAGTTCGTCGGAGCCGGAATTCACGAGCGCAATCAACGGTAGTCGGAGTGTTAATGATTTGCATGTGGTGATGATGATGATGATCTCTTTGCTTTCCTAGATCAACCATAGTTCTCATAGTTATTTCTCTTTCTTTTTATGAGTTTACTTAGTAAGGAGTTGAGAGGGAAATTAAAGAAGAAGGGAATATTGTTTTCGGTGTGAAGGAGAAGAGGAAGTTTGATGGCATATATGTATAGGTAGGTGGTGATGGTGGACCTGGTGGTAAGCTCATGGAGAGTGGCGACTTTTCTTTTAATATATTTACAAATATTATTATTATAATATGCTTTATATCTTTCTTCTTTTTTCTTTTTTTTTTTGAGAAAATATATCTTTCTTCTTCAAATCGATCTAGTGCAAATTTCTATTAAAGCAAAAAGATCGAGCTATTTGTATAATGATTTAATCTCGTGGCTATTTGTGCATTTATATCCAACCACAAGATCATTGCGGTGTAAATATTTAAAAGAAAAAAACTGAATATAAACAAGGTAGAATCTGGCATGCATTTTCATTCAAAGTAGTCGGTATTATTATTTTCTTTTTTTTTTTTGTTCTTCAAACACTTGTACATGACTTTTAAACTTAAAATTACAAATATAAATCATCTAATTTCAAATTAAAATTCAAAATCTCGTATTCTTTTTATCATATAAAAAATAAAATAATAATTAGTAATTTTGATTTAAAATTAATAGACAATATTTGCAGAAGAAAAAAATTATCTAAACAAACATGTTGGTAACTTAGTGATACAATAAGTGTTAATAATTTTCTGCCATTCGAATTCGATTTGTGCTGATCTCCAAAAATTTAACATGATTTCTGAACTAAGTGATTAATCAGATATTCGTTCCGATTAGTTCTTCAAAATTTAGATATAACTAAATATGATTCAATCTCTCGGATCAAATCCTAAGATCTTTTTACCGTTTGTATCAATTTTTAAGAATTCAGATACCTCATCTATCTATAAAAAGATTTATTTATTAGTATTAACGGGAAAAAAAGAAAGAAGGTAAAATTAGAAGGTAAGAACTACGAGGGAGGAAGGAAGGAGCAGAAGTGGGTGTCGTATTATATAAAACGTGGGGCCCATTTGTTAATGTAATATCCAATCGGTGCATTTGGAAGGAAGCGAATGGTGCGCATGCGTCAGTCCAAGTGTAGTCCCACGCCCACTTGACACTTCGAACCATTTTTCATATTTTTTTTTATTTTATTTTGAAAAATCGATATTCTGTTTATTATTTCTTTCATAATCATCTGGAGTAACAAATCCATTCAATCATTTTTCTTTAATAAAAAATATTCTACACTTTTCTTGTGTTTTAACTGTTCACATCCTACATATTTTCTGAGAATCTTTTAATCTTCCACATCAACTTTGAATATCCTATTTTTATCATCCAATGTAATTCATTGAAGAAATTAAATGGCTTGTTCAACGTTGTAACTATTATCATAGCTTCATCCATAATAATATAATATTCTGATTTTTTGTATATATAAAAGTATATAGAAAATATTAAAAGAATTGATTTAGTTATTTATCTTATTAATATTTTTTCGGTTGTATATTCGAAAAAAACTTCAAAACTAAATATCTTTGAGTTAGAATAATAAAAAATAAATAATTTACTGTAAAATTATTTGTAATATTGTATGAATGAAAATAAAACACAAAAATGGTTATTTAGTGATTGCAAAATTTATATATTATGATTTTCAAAAAGTTTCAATATATCAACAATTAGATAAGAATAGACCTATATCTATACTTAATAAAAAGACCTGAGAATTTATTGATAGAAATATTATAAATAATTACATATAAACAGAACTTATTGGTAACTATTCACCCTATGTTATTTGTAAAGGTAATTTGTGATATTCTTTTAGAATTATCAAAAAACCAATAATTTATTCAATTAAGAAAATGATCAACTTAAAACTTGGCTTTTCTTGTTGTTGGAAACAACATTCCCTTGGCCTTTCTACTCATTTTTTAATATGATTTATATATATATATATATATATATATATTTCATAACGAAAACATATGCATATTTAAATGAACTATCTGAAATTGAAGCATTTGTGGAGAATTTTTTAAAAGTTGAAGCATTTTCGCTCCTTATTTCCTTATTTTCCAATACTATTCATATCATAAAATAAAAATATTCTCGAAGTATATATATGCTTTGTTTTGTCATCACTGAACATATATATATATACTTTTACCAAGAAAATGTAACATGAATATAATGATGTAGGGCGTGAGGGCCTAAGAACAAGCATGCATAGAGCAATGATTAAAACCCAATCATGCTACGGTATTTTTTTATAGCGTTTTGTAAGATGCTTTATGTAATCATTGCTTCTGAACTTTACATATCGATTCATGATAGTTATGCGTAATGAATGAAATTATGAGATTACATGATTTTTAACCTAAGTTGTAAAAAATAGCTTATATAGCATGGTACCTTGAGAAAGAAATTTGAAAAATTAGACTCAACATCATCTTTAGCATTATTTATATAAGAATAATTGCCTACTTCCTTGTTATTGAAGGCATACTTTTTATAGGAAACCAAAACATGGTTCATATCAACATGGTCGAATTTGAATTTGTTAACCATATAACGACAAACAAATTATTTTGATGTTGACTAAGAACATTTGTGCGTGATCATAACTAGTAATACAACAAAATAATCTACTCTATAATTGCTCTGAAAAAAAACTTAATTTTTTTGCATGAAAAAATAGTCTATAGAATGATGGAAGTGAGTTACAAAATCATAGAAATATTAGATAGACTATAAAATTATATTTTGTTTCTGCTATTTCATAAATTGCTAGTATCTCAGTTTTATTTTGTGAGATATATCTATCGCATCTCGTATTATAAAATTTTCACGGAATAACACCAATCTATTTGTTAACCACAAACGAAAATGATGAATATAATACAACTGCAGCTTATTACAGTCACAAAAGTAGATAAAAGCATATACCGCATCAGTCTTAGTAATAACGCATGCATTCTTATCCCTTAAATCCATAATCCAACAAGGTAGATTTTCTCGTCTTACTTTAAATCATGGGGTTTATTGACAATAGATAATGAGAGTTGAATTTTATGACATCTACAAGTTACATTACAACCAACTTTTTCAATAGTTTGGTTTTTATATAAACATTTAAATCAGGGTTTGAAAGTTTTGTTCTAACAAAAATATTTCAGGTACTCATGAACAAAACATGCATGACACAAAGCTTCTTTTTGGTTTTGGATCATATGAAAAAGGGAAAAACATGAAAAGCCAATATTTATGTGAATGCTTTGTTCGTATTATCACTTTTTATCCTTTCACAGAGATTGTCGGCTTACGTTTCCATGTCTATGTCCATTCTCTCCACAATAACAGAGGTTTTGTCACACATTTTTATTAGTTTAGAATATCGTCAACGATAATCACAGAATCAAGAAATTTCCATGACTTCCATTATCTTCATTATCTTTTTTTTCAATAGTTATCGGGAAATCAATATATACTACATCAGTATTTTTTTTTCCTTTTATAGCTATGCTAGCTACTTAGTATCACATCGTTATTCGTATAATAGAACTTGTAGCCTAAAAGAAAAAGAACATAACCTGCTTCGAACATGTTTCATGTTATTGGTATCTTCTTCTTTCTTTTAACTGAAAGTATTGGTATCTTCTTGAATCTCAGTTGTAGCCATCGACTGTCATTAACATCTTCTGGGATTCGCGTTAACTTTTTTGATTATCCTTCGACTCTTTCAAGTCTTTCGAAATTATCTGGTACGGTAGTAACTAGTAATTAAGTGCTCAACGTACATCCTCTCCTCTGAGAGGATGATTTCTGTTTCATTTTCTGGTTAACTCCTGGTTCACATTGGTTCTCCCAATTGTGTGAGTTATTTTGGACTGTATTAGCTAGTGGGCTTCTTGTAACTTCATTCTCATGTTTAAATTTTAAAACGCATTCCTTTTACTACAAAAACAGATTTTTTTTTGACAATTTTAGGGTTTTTAATAACATCTTCTTGATAGTCTATATGCAAACGTATTTGTACAAAAAGTTAAAACGTTCCTTTTTTAGAAAACGGATGAAATATTATGGTTTTTTTTTTTACGTTTGAGTTATTTTAACGAAGGTGATTACCATATAGGTATCATATGCTATCGGTTGTACTTGTAGGTAACTTTCTTACTCAGATTATAGAACAAACAACTCGTTTCTTTCTTTAATATTCGTATCAAATTTAGTGGACCCATTGCACCGCCCAATCTCCAGTACTACCTAAAATAAAATAAGAACTCGTTTCTTTCTTTAGTATTCGTATCAAATTGAGTTATTTGCCTTACTATAGTTATTTTTCTGTAATCTTGGGTAATCCAGGTTTGCATTAAAATCTAGGATTAGCACTTGGCTCAACTTAAATCGTTTTAAGTTTTCATTCAAAAAAAAAAATCGTTTTAAGTTGTCTAACTCTTTTCAAAGGTAGACGACATACCCCATCAAAAATGTATTGTCTACCGAATTTTCAGTTGGAGAGAGACCAAGGTACAATTTACTTTGCAAGAAATAAGGATAAGACAACCAGCTTCGAGCACACACTATTGTAGTTTTTAGGTATAACGTATTATTAAGTAGTTGATAACGATTGTTTGTAAATATTTGTCGTGACTTTTATTATTTGAGAGGTAAGTATGATTTAAGTGGTTTAGTCAAATTAACGGCACACATTGGAGAGAAGGAGCATGCTTTCATATTTTTACCAGTCAATCATACTTTAAAAGTGCTACTTCTACTTTAAATTATGTTCATTAATAATATCAACACTTTTATCATTGGTGCCATATAGACATATAGATCTAACAATTCAAATATATATAGTATACATAACATATGATTAGTGGACAATAGTATAAGGTTAATGTTTATGACAATATAATGGCTTCATAATGGCATGAATTATAAAGCGTTTATATGTGCACTGAGCTAGTGGAATCAAAATACTTATAAGTCAAATATTCTTAGATTATACAACATTTTTTTGACCAGCCAAAAGCCTAATTGACTGATATGATATACTTTTGCTGCCATGATAAATACATATATAATAAAGATATCAAGGCACTAATTAACAAAAGTTTTAGACTGACAATTAGAAACGTGTCCCCTACCACATCCACATGGTCTAAAAACCTAATCATTACCAGCCGGTAATTCCGTTAATTTATATGTAGATATGATTTTTAAGTTTCATCGAGCTGATTTATTTTGTTTACTTTGCATGCGGAGTCCCAGAAGATGGCCAAGTATACTATTTTAATGGGCTATGTGAGGCCCAACAATAAAATTTTGCTGAATACAAGAATGGACCTACTTAGTTAGTATTTACGGTCTGATTTACGCGTAAAATTCTCTCTGTCACACATACAAAGGTATCTGAAAATCGTTATATGCCTTTTTTTTTGGTAGGTAGCACTAGCACGAACCTTAGTTAGATGTCCGCTTCCTATTTTGAAATATTTTTAAGTTAATATTTTTTGAAAATTTTAAATTTATTGATCTTTTTATATTATATAATATTAGACATAGATGAGTTTATTGAAAATGAAAATTGGATTTATTTTTTTATTTATAAAACTGATATATTAAACCTATTAATATTTTAATACTTAATAATATTTAATAATCTATTAATATTTTCAATACATACTCATTTTCTAAATACTTTTAAAAACTAGTTTTTTCATTTTCTAATATTTATACTTCCACACATGTAGAGATGGTCCTGAATACAGCCAACTGAAACATTAATTTTGAATCCTTAATTATTATTTTTTAGCCTCTAAAAATTCCTAAAATATATTAAAAATATGTTATAAAACATGATAAAATTGTCATAAATAATTAAAATATATAATATTTGAAAAATAATAAAATAAATTTTGATACTTAAATTTCTGTTATTTTATATATAATAAGAGAATTAACTTAAATTTTAACATTTCCTTTAAAAAATAAAATAAAATCATTAAAAACAAATTAATTGAGCCCCTAAATATTCAGGGCGGGCTCTGCGCACATCCGTTTCTGATTCTATAGCTTTTTTGTAACTTTTCAAAAATTACTTAACAAAAACACCTTAACGCAGTTCAACGTATTTCTCTATACATTAATGACTAACGCAGTTCAACGTATTTCTCTATACATTAACGCAGTCCAACGTATTTACTTTATATGACAAAACATCACTTGTTCACTTTACTTTTTTTTTTTTTTTGGTTTTATTGTTCACTTTACTTCCACCCAAGAGAGCTGAAATATAGATTAAGAAACAAAGATGATCTCTTTAAAGCAAGCAAATTTGTTCTTCTCCGCAGTCCTGTTGCGAGATCGACAAATTGACTTGGACATACATCAATTGTAAAAGGATCGCAGATATTTTATCAACAATTTAGTTTTTTAACAGGCCATCACACATTGCTTTTCTAGCCGTAATATGCGGTTCGTCCTATTTCGCAAAAAAAAAAAAAAAAAAAAAAATTCGAAAAAACACAANACACAATATCCACGTGAGTATAATAACTAATATCTTATACAACGATAGCTAAATTAAGGTCTTATCAACAAATATGTCCATGAGAAATCTATCCAAATCTTGACGAAAGCTAATGATAGCTACATAATACATTTAATTGCTCATTTAGACAGCGATATTGAAAGTGAAACGCCTTTATACATACATGTATATTAATATAGTCTTGTATAAATATATATACATGTATGTAAGATTTCCTCCCCTAGCATTTACCAAGTAGTTTATACATGCGACATATATAAATAGACGTTATATGCCTAGTCTTCTGATGTAGCTTGTGTAGTTGAAAAATACTTCGCTTTTTAGACTTTAGTTATCTCAACCAATAATTAAGTCGTATAAATGAAAAAAATCCCCTACATGTATATATGATAAAGTTTTAGATCCCAAATTTTGCTATTTGTGGAGAGGCTAGGTTTGAACAAGTTAATAAAAGGCTAGATGTGTTTTTAAGCCGCATGTGATCTCTTTATGCATTAACTATAAGTTTGAAATTTTGTCCTTGAATTTTTTTGAATCTTATCCAACCGGGATCATATTCGACTAATTTATACACAGGGGTATACATAGTGTATTATACAGTAGTACATTGGTCAATGGAAGGAACTATTCGAAATAGTTTTTGGAGGGTTCAGACAAGGAACTATTCGGTATATAATTAAAAATTGACGTATTTATTGAATCACTCGAATCTCGTGTAGGGTTCTCACCAAAACAAAATCTAAATGAATAAAAGAGAAAAAAATAGTAATAATTAACGATGGAGAGTTGACTTTTTAGGTGAATAGGATAAAATACACGCGGTCCAATTAAGCGATCTGGTCTTTCGTCTAATGACTTGACAACAATTGTTTGGTGCATACCAACTAATCATATACCGTGCAACATAGAACCTATCTCTCTTCTGGGGCTATACTTTTTTTATATTCTTTGTTTCGTTGCGTAATATTTTGACAACATGAATTGAAAATAAAAGAAAACACGTACGTAAAACCGTTTGTCCAAATATTCATATTGTAGCCCGATTCTATCCCGAGGAGCCGATGAATTATATTATTTTTACGGTTACTGCTATGAATCATATCATAGCTATGTTGTAGCCAATACTATTACGATAAATTGTATTATTTTAGGGTTATTGCTATAACTCATTATATAATTTATCGCAATAATTCTATAATCATATAATAAAATAATTTTGAAATTCATATCATATTTGTTTGAAAATAAACCAGATTATTCCCATACCACCAACAGTTTTGGGAATATATAATGTATTGTTGTAAATTTATCATGAATATATTTAATTACGTCTTCGCCTCCTCATATTTAGAACCTGTCATTGTCGGAAAATTACCGGTCATGTCGGAGGACTTGCTATTTTCAGAGCGAAACAGGTAATACTATTGTACTCTTAACGTTCACACTAATCTCCAATTCAGCAGCCACGATGTTTGAAAAAACAATTTAAAACCATATGCATGGTATAAAAGGATACCGTTAATTTATTTTTTACAAAAAAAAAATTTACAAAAATTGTGGTCCTATAATGGAAGCTGTATTCACATCACGTCTCTTTTTAGAATCGATCAACACACGTTTAAATATATTTTGTACAGCTTTTTTTATTTGACGGTTGATTTTAGTTTATATCGTACTGACTCATCATATGTGTTTAGTGTATGCATTGCACACGAAAGCACAAGTCGACAGTATGTTGAAACTTCTAAAATCTGACACTGACTTCTAAAAACTTGTAGCTAGAATGAATTAGAAATACTATGCATGCTATGAAAGTTATCTGGTTGTTAATAACTTAAACACAAGACTCCCTAAGAACACTCCAGTAAAAGTTAACTGGTTGTTAATAACTTAATTATAGCATAGAGAACTAGAGGAGTAAACAAACTAAAGCCTAAAGGACTTCCAACAACTTATTGTTTAGATAATTCGATTGATGATAATTAAACATTCGTTAAATTGGGTTATCGATACTTAACCTAGCATCCTGACTTCGATTTTTACAATATACTGTATATCATTAATTAAAATGTAGGCATTAGCGAAGGATTTTGATTTGTTAGCTTGTCGACATTATAAAGCATAGTAACATAACTTTATCCTTGAAAATATTATACCCAATAAAACCAAGAGATTCTTTGAATTCAATACGATTGAATAGCACCGAATTTCAAAGTTTGAATACGTAAACTTTGAAAATATTTAATTAATAAACTTTCCTTGGTTGTCAATCCACGATTTTAATTAATTTTTTTATTACATTTTGCACTTTACAGTTAAATTAATGTTCATATATTATAACTTTTTAATATCTTACTCTCCAAGGCTAAGCTTTGTACTCCTCCACTCGATATATTCAGTTTACATTTAAATACTAATTAACTGTATAAAAAGCTTTAGATTATACTTTTCACATAATTTGTTTCTCCACTCGATTATGGAACGCAACCAATAGAACAGCTACTTTAACGGTTTATAACTCATTAGCCTTGAGTATGGTAATTAATTATGATTGTCTAATTAAAAAACATCGCCAATCATATACTATAGTTTGGAATCATTAAATGATATTTATAGCCTATACGGTACTTGACCAAAATATACAATCAAACAAACAAACAAACAAAAGAGTAAAGAAGAAATATACGGAGTGTTTTCTTCATTTAAAATTATATCATCAGTTTGTAATAAAAAACAAAAACAAAAATTGCAAAAATTATTGTGTTTCTACTACTGATTTTTCATTTTCTTTTTATTCCACAAAAAAGTTAGCGAATCTAAACGACAGAGCCTTCGTAGATAGTTGAAAGCTTGAGCCGAAAGGATCGAACCGCCAATTTCGCTCGCTTAGAAGTATATCTTCTCAAATTACGTACCGAACCGGATCGGTTATAACCGCTCGAAGCTTTAAACGGAGCCGTTTTATGTAACAACGACCTTCCTTTCCTAACCGTCGATTCGCTTGCTTTTCCGTTAACAACGGCAACGGAATCGTTAGGCTGAGTAAGCATCATGATCGGCGAGATTCTCACCTTCTTCCTCCGACGAGACTCTTTCCCGACGGAATTCTGTATCGCGACGCTTGCTTTCACGGCGAGAGCCGCCATGTCCGACGCCGTTAATCGGTTCTGACGTTTAGAGATCGGGAGGACGAAGTAGATCTGCTCGGCTTGAAGCGGCTCTTCCGATTCGATCGCCGGTATGTAATCGTCGTAGTAGAGAGAATCCGAGTCGCATATGAAATACGAGGAAGGTCTAGAGGATGACGAAGACGAAGCTGCTGCTGATTCTGCTTCCAAGACTTGAGACGCAAGCACCGGAACATTGTATTCCCTGAGATCGCCGTTAACCGACACGATCTTCACCGTCGGGGAAGAATTGGAGTCTTTCCGGTTAAACGACACACAGATTCCCATTGTTGGTTGAGGTGAGGAAAAGCTCTTTGAAGAGAAGAAATTTGAAAAGAAGAAGAAAGTTTCTCGAATATCGATACGACGCGTCGAACAGAGTCGGTCAGAGTTGGGTTATTTATAGAAGGAGGAAGAGAAGAGAAAGACGAATTCCGAACCGGATGATTGATTTTCTTTAATTACTAACCCGGTTATGGTTGAATTATGTCGAACCGGTAGCTGACACGTAGGTCCCGTAGGTGTTGTTGTCAGTTGTCTGTCTATTAGTAGATTCTTTGTCACGGATAGTAAAAGGACATTTAATATTTTCTCTAATCTTTAATTATGGTATGCCTCCCAAGTCCTTAGCTAATTAACTTTATTTTTCATGACGTAATTACTCCCAATTATTTCTTTTTCTCTTGTTGACGTAATTACTCCCAATTAGTTTCTATAAATACTGAATATGTATATTATGATTATCCGATAAGGATGCTACCAAGCAAAAAAATCTCTTTGATTATCATATCTCTTACAGGTTTTCCATATTTTTAAGTGAATAAATTTCGTACACACGCATACGAATTTTAACCAAATATGCAGATCAGTAAATAATGGTACTCGTGGTCACGTGCATGGCAGCATGGGTGTGATTGCTCTTACGGTTTGTTTTTTCTATATCGGTCCAGTTTAATTTCGGGGAAAAAGGTCCAAAATATAAAGAGAAGCGAAGTCAGCAATGACGTGGTATGCGGCGACGCGCCACGCGACTCCTGGTCGCAAACTCGCAAGTCATAAGAAGTGACTTGATGAAATCTGTATATCGTAACTTGCATTTGAATATATGTAACGTACTATTCAATTATACGGTATTTTACTTCTTTGTTTTTTGTCGGCCATATACGGTATTTTACTTTATTCATGCAGATCTTTATTTATTGAAAAGATATCGAAATTAAGTTTACAGATTACTAGTTCATGCACGTACGGAGTCATCAACACATCATTACAACCTTTATATTTACTAAAATAATGGAAATGCATAGCAATCCCCATCATTACAACCTTTTGACAGTAGTTTTAACTTGATGCATTTAATTAGCGAGTATTGAGTACAGTATTAACTAAACAAAAAAAAGTAACTATATAGAACCAGGGAATACAATTTTTAATACACCCATCAATTTATACAGCTGCAAATTAGTATCTCAAATCATTATTTATAAATATAAATTAAACAAGACCAAATGAATTTTTAGATACTGTCGAATTCTCGGACTCTCAATATGTTTTATACTAATTCGATTTTTACTTTAAAATGAATGTTTGCCCGACAGAAATAGTGAGTTTTGGTCTATAAGTTATTAACTTATCGGTTATCTTTTTAACCCCAAAAAATTCTTGCAGTGATAAACTGATAATCCATACTAAGCGACTCATCGTACTATGTTTTTTCGTTCAACATGGACCTGGCTAATGTATTTAATATCTCCCACTCAACGAGGAAACTCGAACGGGTCGAAACTCGAAAGCCATATGCAAAAAATGAATTAAGGCATCACGTGCTCACACGTTGACTTATTCAGTAGACGAAGGTATATATACACACTCGTGATTTAAATTGAACTTTTTTTAATATAGTTTTGCAGGAGTACTTCAACTTCAACATTTAATATTTGACATACATTTTCTGATTGTGTTGACCGAGCGAGCAACTTGCCATACTTCAAAGTTTGGAGTTGAACTTACATATACGGTCAAAAAACAATATCGCACACCCTACGACCTACGGTACCACATATATTTAATTTTTTTCTTTTTGGTCTACAACGCGACAATAGTATTTCAAACTACAAATCGAGTAATTGCTTGGTATACATGCGCATTGTTATACGTAGTATATAGGGGCGAGTTTTTTCGGGGTCTTTTTGGTTGTCTTTTTGTCTTTTTTTTTTTTCTTCCTTGTGTTTAGACCTGAGTTAGTTAGTTTGGTTCTTTTTTTTTTTTTTTTTTTTAATTTTTTTGTTTNTGGTTCTTTTAGAGCTACAAAAATATATAGCCAAAACGTTTTCATTAATTTCAGTTAGAATGGCTCGATCCTGTTAGAATATCGTTGGATCCAATATTTTGAATTAATTCTAAATTTCTAGCTCTAGGTTCTTTTTCTTTATGGTATTAATATTTTTGAGAAGCTATATTAGATACTTACCATGGTTCTCAGTGTAAGAAAAATAACAAATTTATTTCATCATCCTTCGCTATCTAGACATAAACACACAAAATGGAACAAAGCTGAAAATTTGATGCTTTCATCCACGTCAGATTCAAAAGTACAACTAGACTCTAATCATGATATATGGTTTGACTGATCAGTTTTCGGTTCAGTTCAGTTATGAATTATAATGTTCACCCATCCCTAAGCGAACTGTTTTAAAAAAAGAGTAGGAAAATACTCACAAAATATAACTTATTATATCTACGTATCTGTTTAATTGCTTTTTTATTTTCCACGTTATCTTACATAGAGTGTCTTTTATTCTCCATGATATGGATCGATTTTGTGGGAGTTTCTTTGGTCTAGTCCTGTGTATTGGACAGTAGACGATATTAGACTTTCCGTAATGTTCAGAGAAATATTGATTGATGTTAAGTAAAACGTACTTATCATATTCATTTGTCTTCAAACGGTGTTTAATTTCTTTTTTGTCGGTGTTTAGTATACATTTTTTTTATAATCTGGGAATTATAAAGTATATCAATATATCCTTAACATGTATGTAAAATATCAAGACAAATATAAATTAAAAACTTTAGCTGCAACTAATAATGGCCAATCACACATATACTATAAATCGGACATGAAATCTCTGGATACCCAAAATTAAGTTAAAAGTGTGAGTGTAAGCGCAATAAATGTGTTATAATTTGTTCGATAATTTGTTTATTTGGAAAGAACGATTGCTTATATGTTTAATACTGACTTACTCATGTATCATGTATCATGTATGTATGATAATAATTGCTTTTATTCGTGTATCAGTGTGTGTGCTAATACGGTCACACCTGGGCGATGACTAAACGATCACGTTCTCACGTCGTTCCAGCTACTTCGTGTGCATGAAATAATTCACAAGAAATCCACACGAGAAAAGATCTTCATACGAATGAAATCAGTATGAAGATATGCATAATTAGGGGCCAGGAAATTAATGTGATTCGCGAATATCGTATGATTAAGTGTCAATGTTCACATGTTTACCCGACAAATTCAAATTTATTAACAACCATACATCATCCAAACAAATTAAAATATTATTAAATATAAATAAAATGGCATATATAAGCCATCTTGTGTGGACAAAACCTCGTCACACGTCGTCTTGTTCCTTTACCAAAAGTATTCCTAATTCTGCCTTATATAATTGAATTCGTGTTGACACCTCAGTCCCGACATCATATTTGGAATTGGTGGTAGCCATGACTCGGGTCATTAGGGCCCATTAATTTTATGGGCCGAATTAGGCCAGTCAAATGGCCTTGCATATAAATTACTAATAACGATAATTGATGATCTTCATCATGCCCACCGATATCATGTCTCGTTTTCTCGATCAGCTCTTCCTATGGTTTTTGATTTGTTTATTATCTTCTAATTTTCACTTCTAACATCTCAAACACGTGCGTTTTGAAACGCGCACGTGCATTGTCTTGTCATCCGTTGCAGAACTGTTTGTGTTTGTGTTCCCGGCCAACCATCATCATATGACTAATTTGTAAACTTATATTTCCGCAGATAAAATTTCAAAACCCTACAGGCGATTATTTCTAAAATTTAGCTCGACTTCCTTTCGTTTATAATACTCGACGTAAAACGAACTTTTTCTATAAGATTATATTTTCACAAACGTTTGGGTAGCCCAATAATATGATTATTACATAAAATTGATCGATTATCTTTGTTTCATCTAAACATAAAAAATAAAATAAAAACTATTCGTCAATACAAGCAAATCCTCGGCCCACAGACGTCACTTTACCGAGTTACTGTTGAACAAGTTTTTTACACATACAGATTAAAAACATTACTATCAAGAGAAATTGCAACACACGTCAATGCATAATTTGACAATTAGATTTCCTCCCTATTTTAATTATTCCTCTCCCTATCTCTCGCTACTCTTCCTCCTAGTTTTCAAATGTTCAAATTATCCACTACTATCAAACTAAAGGTATCCATATATTTTTTTTTTTTTTTTTTTTTNTCGAAGTATCCATATATTTCCTGTGACGTATATAACGCATTCGCCGTGATCGATAGAACTAGTTGATGTAATTTGGGAATCAATTAGAAAATAGAAACCCATGGACCATAAATGTGCTTAGCCTATAAGATGATTAAGATACAGCCATAAATTCAGCAGAAGGTTTTCATGTATATTTGCGTGTCTCTATGCTGAAAGCTATCCGTGCCTACCTTTTGTAGTGTGTCCATGTATGATTGAAGCGTGATTAACTAAATATAATTCCTGAAATTATATTTTTGAAAAATATGAAATGTAAAAAAGCAAGGGATAATAGAATACAAGATGCATTACTAACATCATCTAACATAATAAAAAGAGCAATACGTAATTCATGATTTCCAGGAATCAGAGCCTTATGGAAAACAAAACTTATCCAGTCTCTTTTTAGGTGTCTTATATTCAATCAAATTTGAACCATAAATCTATCTTGGCACCGTTGACGTTGAGTAGATTGAATATCTATATGTACTGTGGATATTTCAGCTATGTATCATCATAATGCTAAGGGTATTAAGTTTCAGATATTTCAGCTATCATCCCCCTATTTATCTAGTTTTGGGGATTCCATTATAATAAAGTCAGGAGTAGAAATAGCAAGGTACGGGTTCGGTTCCGACAAGGCTTATATTTATTTCATATACAAGATATTCTCTAGTAACCATATAAAACTGTGAAAAATAGCTTAGCTCCCAATCGATGGGGATGAAAAAGTGTTTCCAAATTGGCTGTGACGTGTTTGTGAAATTGTATAACCCAATGTTTTCTTAATTGTCAGCATTCCTAGTTATTTTTCCTTTCGAAACAAATATAAAATTATAATACGGGGTTTAGCACTCCTATATTCTTATGTTTTTTAACAATATTTTCATACTAAAGAAGAGTTCCTGTGTATACCAATAAAATAATGTAAATAGAGAAACCCTTACATTTAGATCTACACGCATGAACTAAACAGATGAAAAAGTTCCAGAAAAAAAAAACCCTCTGCAAATGAACTGAAGATCAAAAAGGGAATTTTTTTTGAAAATCATAGTTACTTAGAAGATTAAAAAATCATTTATATAAATAAAATATTGTGGCTAACTAAATAAATCACAGAAAATATAGAGTAACTGACAAGTTACAGTTAACTACTACTATTTTAACTAATGAAATAGCGAAATGATCGAATAAAAAAATAACTGAAGTGAATAAAGTTTATATATAATTATTGTAAAATATTTAAAAACTTTTACTTGATTAATAATGTTATATTATATTTAGTATATTCATGATAATTAGTGAAATGATTTTGTTAAAAAAACTTGAAAATATTTTAATTGTCAAAAAAAATATTCAATCATTATTATTCGCCCAATTTACTCAAAAGAAAACGAAAAAAATGATCTGCTCTAACCTTATCTAAATTTTTATGTTTTGCTAACACTATTTTCATAACTGTTTATGTCTTAGTACTATATCTCACTTTAAGTAAAGTTACAAAAATATCACAATTCGCATAACGACATAAGTACAGAAACAGTTAAAAAAAGACATCACAAGCCCTTATCTGACCACTTGTCGTGTCGCTAGCGTTCCCATTAATATTACTTAACGTCTTGGGAGACTGAACAAGATAACTCCCACACAAGGTCTCACGTGGTCCCCCCTTAACCCCTTCCTATAAACGTGTCAAGGGGTCAATGGCTTCAACAGACACGTGTCGTATTCATAGTGACGAGGATGCGCAACTAGTTGGAAGTCCGACCTTTTGAAAAGTCAGAAGTACCCTCACCGGTCGTTGCCTCAGCCGGCGGGGACGTCTGAAAGATTGCGTGGCGAATCCACCATCCTTGACCTTGGCCGCAATACTCTATTACTCTTGTGTTGTGTATGTTTTCTCTGGGGTAAAGATATTTAAAAATAGCAATATTGGTTATATCCAAAACAATAATAAGATTAGAAATAATGTAATACATGTATATATTGTCGTCCTTCATATGAATCCAACGTATTGTGGTGGCCTCTACAATATACAATGAGACGAAGATTTTCTTTGGGAAGTACGAACTAGATCATCAACAAGCGTTAAATATATTTATAACTGCTAATTAATTTTTAAAGCAAGGATTACGATAAATGTTTTGTTTTGCATATATATATAGTTGGTATATGGTATATGGTCTATATTAACTTTTTGAAACGTGAAAATGTAGAAACATGAAAAATATTCTGATTGCAAAAAAGAAAAAAATTATTTTCAAAACATAAAAGTTTAAACACTATATAGTATACCGTTGACCAATTCGTATATTTTTTTAGACGACTAAGAGCTACAAATAACGGGATTTTTTTTGTATGTAAATGGAATCTACGAAATAACTTGATTAAACTTAAATAATTCATGAAAATTGTATCAAGTAATAGAATGTGCCAAATTCGATTCCGTGGATTATTAGGTCTAATACGAAGTTGAATAAGATACCATAAAAAAGTAATGAACACCCGTCTCTTAACGGTGGCAGAGAATCGCAGCCTTTCAGATTCCACACGGCTCTTATTTCTCTCTATCCACTTGCTTAACTTTTTTATTTATTTAAATATGGCATATTGATCGTAAATTAATAATGATAAAATTCCTTGACGTACTATTATAATATTCTTCTTGATAACGTCAAACCGTAACAACTCGATCAACATTATTGAAAAATAATTTATTTCAGTGACACTCTTACGACTTTAACACACATACATAAGTACGACGTCACCACTTCAATTGCATATTAGTTCTAGCTCAGATAAGAGAGTATATATATCGTACTCCCTCTGTATTAGTGATGTTTAGCATTTAAAACAAATGATTCTGTGTATTTTACATGCAAAAAGAAGATGAATTTTCTTTTTCTAAGTCTGCAATACACAATAAATAGACTGTTAATTATAGATATATGGGTACTCAAATTTTTAACTAAATTTTCTCAGTTGATGTCTACTCAACTAAAACATCTTTGTATTTTGATACAAAAAAGTATTTACTAAAAGGTGAAGACATTCACACGCACAAGAATAAATACGTCTGCCGTTAAAAACATAATCACTTGATATTATTATTGTATGAACAAAAATTTACTGTACATATTACATCACAATACAACACAGAGCCATGCCCTTTTAAACAAGCTAACATCAAACCCTTCACTATATAACCCTAGATTCTTCTATATTTATAAGAAAAAAATGTATTTTACGTATGTGTCTAATTATGTTGCCTTTATCTTTTAAGAAAAAAACTATAAAAAAAAAGAAACAAGAAAAGACACTGGCCCATTTACAACATTATGACTACATCCTAAATTTCACCTCCAGAGTTATACATTTATAATTTGGATGCGTATTATCTATATATAATTAATAATTAATATGGAGGTTGAAATTCAGTAACTTTTTATTTTATTTTATTTCAGAACGGAGCACGGTGTGGAATCCCTTTTCGTCTGCTTGAATTCCGGTGATTGAAGATCGGAGGTGTTCCTGGAGAGAAACTGAAACCACCTTCGTCACCGGAGCTTGAAGAGCGTTGATCACCACCTGGACCGTAGTCATCGAATCTAACGGTGGAGATAGAGAGACCACTCATCAGACGGTTGAAAGCATTGGTCTTACGCATCTTAGTCGGTGTGGTCGCCTCGTCCGATTCCGACCCACCTTGGTACTCTCTCCCATGCTTCCCTCTCAGAGAGAAGGTCAGACTTTGATCTCCTCTCTTCATTCCCCCAAGCTGAAACAGTAAAAACAAACCAAGGACAATAAAGTCATTCCACGCATAGCATTAGAAGAACAGAGCAAATCCATCCACATAAACCATGAACAAAACTGAATTATTATTTACTGAATACAAATTTGATACATAATCTACTAGAAAGTGAAATGTATGATGGGTTTAGCTATTTTTTGCTTAAAAAGTCGGAAAATTTGCATTTTTAAAGGAGGAAGCAGAGGAAAAAAACAGAGTTTTGTATATTTTTTAGGGTTACCTTGCAACCGAGAGAGCAGAAGCGGAAAGAATCAAGGAGGCTTCTGCAACAGATTTCACAAGTGTTTGTAACACCTTTGCCGATTCTGGGCTGTGGTCTTTCATTGAGGAAAACGATCTTTGCGCTGTTGATTATATATGTCTGAACGCAAGAGATGTCTATATACTTCTGTATCTCATTCACTCTCACCACGTTGTGGTACGAAGATCTTCTTATCTGCAATATAATTCCATTTTCATTTTCATTTACATTTTTAAAATGAAATATTAGACCTCCAGAAAAAGTAAAAAAAGAAAGAGAGAGAGATGTTGGACCTGGACAACACGATGGTCTTTATGTTTGACCAAACAGTAAGAGCAAAAGGCATTTCCAGCACAGTCGAGACAGAACAAGTTGCATTCGTTTTTGTTGGAATCGACGTGGATCATACAGGGGACGAAGTAGCTGCCTCGTAGCATTGGCATTAGCCACGGTGGAGTCATATACTCTTCTTCCTCCTCTGTTCTTATCATCGGGCCCTAAAAATATTTTTAAAAGCTACAAATCAGAAACTGGAGAAGAAGAATGATAAAAGGCAAACAGAACAGAAAGAGTAAAAGAAGAATCACCATGACTTTCTTGTGATTAGCCTTGAAGGTCCCGAAGTTGAGTTTGTGATTGTGGTTCGCGATAGCCAGATTTGCGAGCTCCACAGTGTAGGAAAACTTACGAGAAGATGGTAGAAGAAGAAGGGGAGGGGAAGAGGTTAAGTGAAAGCGGCGGCCGAAGAGAGAAAATAAAGGGTTTTATTTTTTTATTTGATTTGTTCCTTAAGGCGGTCACCATAAGTTTATGCGGTTTATAATTCATAGGAAAACCATTTTTAAAATCATTTTTTGACGCTATTTTATATTTTTGTTAATTGCTAAAAGCATCTTTTTTGTTGGTTCCTTAATTATATTTTTCTGACTCCTTTATTTGGGAAAAATCAATTTCTTTTGTTCTTTATTTAATTTGGGGAAATCATTATCTCTCCTTTTTTTTTAAAGTCCTCCAAAGACGCACGTATCTATGAATATGCGTGTCTGTTCAGTGTGCTTCTAGAGGACCCAAAAGGAAAAAAAAATGTTTGATGAGGTTAAATAAAAATGTAGAAATGCGATACTATTATTGTTCACATATGGTCATAAATAATTGCGTTCCTTAATATTTCCCTCATCTATTATCCGACGCCGAGTATTCCATTTCCATACATTAATATCATTTTAATTTTACTACTTATGAAGTTGGGTTAGATAATGATATATATTACATTTTAATTGTTTTTGACGTATTATAACAGCAGACAAGCACATATGTGGATGTCAAGTCTAGTTAAGCCTTGAGAGTGATAGACCAAGAATAAAGGAACGATCACACTTGAATTTGAAAAAGTCAAGTAAGAAATGGAAATTAAGTTATGGTCAGAATTAGATAGACATATTATCCTAATTCTTTGTTTTATCGACAATTTAAATCAAGAAAAAAAAAGAAAGAAGCAGAGGTGGCGATAGATGAAAAGCCAGACAGATCGACGGGTATGAGAAGAGACAGAAAAGACTGGTCTAGTGAGATCTGAGCCGTTGGTTGAGAAGAGCCTTCTCGTATAATCCCTTTTTCTTGTGGGACGTGGCGGACGCTTTTGCCCCTCCGGTTCACACTCTAACCATCGTGGCGAACCCAGAGCCGTCGAACTAATAGTAAGTGGGACCCGCTACGCGTCCTTAGGTCAGCGTTTAGCTGCCACGTTACGTAACGTGATCCAAGAAATAATAGTAATAAGATTTGTTTTGTAGTTAAGGCAAATTAAAAAAAATTAAAAATTAATAATTAAAAGTAGAGGTAACAATTTTGTAAGTCAAGGATTATAATTTGTGTGTTGTATCGTTTTAACCAGTTATATTCTCAGGTAAAAAGTCAACCCATGTAAGCGTTGAGAATCTCTTTGTACCTAGACATCATTAGGAGAACTGATGCATTTCATTTATATTTTAGTAATCGAAGGTCGACTTATGTATCAACGTCTTTTTTTCGTCGGAGACGAAGTCACTCACAAACAAAGTTCAACTCTGCATTGCATCTTGTTAATTGCTATATTGTAAACAAATTTGTGAAAGTTATGCACGAGAGAGTAACGACATTATTCAGAATTCGGAACTTTGTTTTGTTCAAATGGGTTATGAGAAAATTTCCATTAGCATATAAACTACGTTTACTGAATTGTTAAAATTAAGTTGCGTAACTAATTTAGCGTTCTACCAATTTGTACGAGTTGTAGCTAGCATGTATTGAACCAATAAAACATTTAGCAAATGCGGTGATAATTTCCATTCGTAATATGATCACCAAACAACTATATATAACTTATATTAGTATAAATCAAAGTATTCGCTTCTGATGCGGGATCAAATTAAATATCTTAATTAAGGAGATAGGCATGTAAAAAGAGAAGTGTGATCCACGTCATTAAAAAATTAGATATGACCAATATGTGACCACTAATAGTTACAAATGTAATTGGAAAATCCGACCAAAGAAAGTGAGTAAGAGAGAACGGCGATGAGGAAAGTATAAGACATCTTTTGTATAAGACATCTTTTGTATTCTTATCTCTTCAAATTGGCAAACAGAAAACAAAAAAACTATAGAATAGGTGGCTTGAAACAGTACTAGTAGCACTTGACTCACGTGACCTTTGTGCATCGTTTGACCACGTGAGTCGTTAGGAAAACGCATCTTAATACGAGCCAAAAAAGAACATGTAAGTACTTTTAAGAACTAAGTCATGCATGAACTCTCAAACCACTTTTTCCTTCTATAGAATTCTTATCAAATTAAACGGACTGGATCGATAATATTAATCGTAAGACTAATATGGTACATTATGCTCCTTTTCAAGTTTGGCAATGCGGACAAATGCAACCGGACGTTACCGGATTATACATCCGGTGGTTGTTTTGTTACCGGTTAAGTGAAGAAGCATTAGCTATTAGCCCGTATTAGGTGTTGTGGCCCCACAATTGTCTACTTTATATCTTTACCCAAATCGTCTATAATTGTTTAATGAAGATTAATGTGCAATTTGGACGACCAACACAAAAAGTGCAATTTGCAGCACGATAAAAAAGGATTTAACCCCTTTTCGATCTGAAAGATTTTGATATGTTTGGGTGCTTCACTCTCTTTTGCAACTTGCTTCTGGTGGTGAAGAAGAGCCAATGGGAAACATGTTTGGCCCTTAATTAATTAACTACACTCTTCCAAAAGCATATCCTCAACCCTATAAATTAAAATACTCATAACTGTTTTTTGTTTATAAATTAAATACTCATTACTTTGTGGTTCGATTTAGATTAGAGCTGAGCATCGTGATGATACTTAGATTAGAGATGATTAGGCAACGCACTTTTACTATGAAGTTTATAAAAAGCAATTAACATATTCAGTAGGATCTTACTAAGGTTACACTTTATAATTTCTATAGATGCTGGACTTATTATAATTTCAACTATTACAGACTATTCTTTGAAAAAAAAAATTGCAAAGAAGAATAGTCAGATTAGGTTTGTTTCACTGATTTACAAACTACAAAGTATATACTTACTCCGGTTATTACTTTAAGATTTGCAATTTTTTGTAAAATTTATCTTTAACCTATCCCCCAGATTGATTTATTTTGGCAATACCGTCTAATACAAAGATTGGAGGAAGTATTTCTAAGAGTGTGAAAATAAAGAGGTAATATCAGAAAATCATATCGTCTTATATATTAATTATTAAACAAGATGTTTCCTATGACGAAGTTGATTTGACTTAGTGATAGCATCCTTCAAGTCACCACATTTTCATGTATGGGATCCAACTTCCATGAGATGAGTAAAAAGTGGTGACTTGAAGGATGCTATCACTAAGTCAAATCACAATATTTCCGTATTAGACATTTTCATAAAAAGGTTAGTTCATTTAGTATCAAAAAGGAACTTTATATATATAAAATTCCAAGACCTCCAAATTTATCTGTTACTAAAAAGCCTAATATAACGCAAATGTAACGAGCTTCAGATTTGAATTAAACAAGGAAATAAAAACTGTGGAATCCTGTTCTCGAAAAAAAAAAAAAATTGTCGAATTCCCACAAAACCTCCGTATATCTACGGTGAACAACGCAGGCGCAGCCATTAGAGTAGTGATATGGTCGACTAACCCTCCAATATGGTGAGGAGTTATATGGCAGTTACCTATAAATGCAAAATTCATTTCATAAAAGGACTCTCTGTACTTGGATAAGGACAAGAAGATGAAATGAATAGTATACTGTCAGATAAATAAATAAAGTATGAATATATTACGCATGAAGGTACAAAGACAGCATTTATCGGAGTTAGGTCCTCGATTTGGGGATGTAGCTTTTCAAAGAAACCAAGTAACTATACGGACAAGGATAAAAGTTGAAATAAAGTATACGCCCACGTGGCATTATTTAGCCGACAAGAGTCACTATCCCACGTGTCTCTTTAACAGTAGCAGGTTCATCTCCCCTTTTACAAAAACGAACGTAAACTTATTCAAATTCACGAAACTGCCACCTCCGGCCACCTTTGCTTCGTTCACGAGTTAATCTAGTGACCACTATCATATGGGCCAAAATCAAGCCCAGTAGTATAACATTTCATATTATGGGCTTGACCAGCCTAATCAACTGTAAACTAGTAAGCATGTATCGACTTACATTTCTAGAGGGCAACATTGCGAGTTTGATTGATCTGATCGGTACGTGTACGTGTACTTGAAGGACAAAAAGTTTATTGGTAAGTATGTAACAATCATTATTTTATAACAAACATTGGATATCGGAGAACTAGCAACAATTAACCTTTATTTGAACGGACTTAAGTCACCTAACAAAACCAAAAGGAACGAATTAAACCCTAAAAATAACCAAAAATATCTCCCTCTAAATATATTATTGAAGCTAGTTTTTCATCACTGCGTCACCATCCGAATACAAATCTGTATTATACATGTTATTGACAGATATAAAAATCGAATACTTGCATTGCAATCGATCTCTCTCTATCATGTAGTATATATAAGTCATCTTTAATAAATTTAGCAAGTTGCTTAGTTATTGGGATATTAACTTCTCCATAATTCCAATTTAATATCTATTTTAATTTTCTATTATCAGAAGATACTATACAATCAGGACTTACCACCTACAAATCTTAACCATTCATCTAAAAAGTTACCAAATCCGGCTGAAGAAACAAACTTCAACTAAGCAAAATGAACCGAATTATAGCCGAAACAACTTCAGGAGCTTAGTTTTAATAAAACCAAAGTAACTACCGAAATCGAACATAAGAACCCCTAATCATAATCTAGAAAAAATATCTATGTTCAGGAAAGTAATTCATTATCCAGACACTGTATGAGAATAAAGAGAAAACTACTGTTATTAGTATGGCTAGATATTCTCTTATTCGCTTCTCTATCTTGAGTATGTACGTTTTCGTCTAATTGGAAAGAATGATTAATCCAAGAATTTTGATTAATCCAGAGATGAAATGACAGAGTGGAATAACTTGTGGAACTGAACAAAGTGAAATAATTGGCTAAAATCAAGACTTGTAGTCGAGTTTTGATGTGTTTTAAACTTTTAATTGAGTGAGAATCTTGATTATGGTGTCAGTCCTCTGTTGTTCTTTGATGCCCTTCTCCTTCCCTTACAGCGCATACAAAGCAGAAAGTTGTTTGTTTCTTATAATATTTTCTTCCTTTTTTTTTTAAATGGCTAGAAATTTATAGATATCAAAAGTGTAGCAAAGGAACGGTGATATTTCTCTTAATCTCAATAGCATGTACTGAGAAGCTGCTTGTACATACGTGGGGAAGAATATTAGTTATTTCTACGGTTGGACCCATATGCATGGTTTGGTGCGGTGATAAATGTTGCTCAAGTTCAAGTTATTGAGAATTTTATTTTATAGAAATTATTGTTTCAACGAAATCCTTAAGTTTGACTATATACAAATTTTGATTAACAATTCTTGATTTTGATAATTATATATAATTTTCTTTGGAATTTGGATAACCGAAAGATTCTGACCGAAACCTAGCTGTAATTATAAATACTTTTATAATTCTCAACGTTCCTAATAGCCAATCATGATTGTATTTGAATATATCATAAGATGACAATGTGTTTTAGCAAAAACATTTTTTTCGTAAATCCACCACTAAGTAAAACATTGAACAAAAGTCTACGAACGAATACTACTTTTTGAATTGGTTATTATGAGAAATTAATTAGTTCTATAATTTATTTTTGGGGTTTGCTTGGAAGCTATCACTATACTTGTTTGTATGATCTTGGGAAGAATCGGAATTAAATCGGGGCCCAATACATTTCTGTAATATATTCCACTGTCGGATTTGGTAGGGAACTAGGCATTTCTCGTTTCTCGCTATGTGATTTTTACACAAATCGACAATCATATTTTAAACCTTTATTTATCTTCCATCGGTGGACAGACTCAACATAATATATATGTATAGGGGGTGAACAAACAATAATTTTAACGGGCAATGTATTTGTAATTAAGGATTCTTAGACGGACTAAAAACAAGAAAAAAAAAAAAGGATTCTTAGACGGTGTTACCGTCCAATCCAAAAGAAAGGTGGAAGGTGTGATCCAAGGCGTGATCAATGCGAGGAAAAAAAAGATATTAGTATAATTTAGAGTTTGACTGAAAAATTAAAAGAAATCTGATATTTCTAAGTTTTGGGTACTGTGTCATGTTTTTTTATGAAAAATATATATATAGGTTTTAACCATTTACATAATAAAAATAATAACATTATATATATATATATTAGGTTTATGCCACATAATTTGTATGGGGCCGAGACTTCGTCAATCAATTTTTTTTTTTCGCCCTCTATCAGTTTAGCAAAGTGAACCAGTGTAATACTTATTTTTTTTTCTACTTTTTTCTTTCAAATGAAAATTAACAACATTTTAGAACTGGTTTTAATAGCTGTGTTCTTCTTAACAACATTCTTACCAAAAAAAAAAAAATAGCTGTGTTCTTTTTTAAAGATTCAACCAAATGCACAAGTTACTGCCAAAAGATATATCAGCAACTCTTATTTTTGCTATATTTTCGTCGCTTCAAAATTGATGAAACTATAGCCACAAACCCTAACTCACATAGTCACATATATATGCACAGACAAATCTACACATATAATGCCAATGTTCATAGCAATTAAGATAAACTATGAACTAATTATTAATCTAGTTTTAACTTTTAACGTAAAAAGAACATGCAGTTACTGACAAATAAGTCCACAAAGCATCTTCTTTTCTTTCTAGAAACCCTAAAGCAAACGATATCACTTCTCTAGAGATCTTCTCACTTTACAAAAACCTGTCTATGTAATTTAAACAGTTTTAGTTTTTTTCCACCATAAATAAACTCTCACCTCCACCTCCTAATTTCACCACTCCAATTGGAAAATAAAACCCAAGAAAATCACCACTCCAAATTTCACCTCCGTACCACACAAACAACCCTAACCAATCATAACTTCCACCACCAACTCGAAGCTTTAATTTTTCAAAAGAAGAATGATCAGAAGCAAATCCATCGTCATCAATTCCAATTCCATGAACAATTCCACTGTCGCCGCAGCAGCCGTAGCTATGAGACGTTCTGCCTCAAACGCTACTGCCTCAACCGCCGTGGTACATACTAATGATCTTAACAGAAAACCGCCGCGACCACGGTCAGTAGAGTTTCCGGTATCTCCTCAACTGTTACAAGGCGAAGAGATGGTCCATTTCGGGCATCCGCGACACGTGCTGGTCAAAGTTGATTTGCCGGATATCTACACGTGTGCGGGTTGCAAAGAAGAAGGAGCTGGGATTAGGTACGTGTGCCAAGAGTGCGATTATCAGCTCCACGAGTTTTGTGCTTTGGCTCCTCCTTTACTCAAGTCACATCCTTTTCATTACCAGCATCAGCTTCTCTTCTTTGCCAAACCTGGTACGCTTCTTTTATCTGTCTCCTCTTCAAGTGCTCTTATCTGTCGGAGCTTTTTGAATAAAATCAAGGCGTAATTTTGGTATATATTTTGAAAAATGGCTCGACTTTGTCTGTTTTATTTTCTTCAGCCATTTTTTTTTCCGTGTTTTTTTCTTTTCGTGTTAACCTAATGTAATATCCGTTATTTGTTTTTCATACTAGACTCACGACAGTTAGCTTATTATTATCGACTAGATACTGATTACTGTACATAGAATAATAATGCTTTGTTCAAACAAAATAATTATTGGGTATCAAATTAAGAATTAAAAAAAAAAAGTCCTGGCTACGTTGAACAAACAGAGAATACGCTTTCTAAAATATTGTAAAGTTACAAAATTTACTTAAAAAACAATGGTTGTGGAATTAGAATGGAGCCAGTAGCTAAAAGTAAGATACTAACTTAAATACAATTTGTCATTATATTATACCTGAACAACTTAATGGCTAAACATCTATCTCAGTAAAATTTCCTGCTCGACAACATGCGGATTTTAAGTTATAAATATGCCGTGAACCCGTAGCAATAAAGATAAGTATAGGTCTCACGTTAGTAAGTTAGACATTCGAGGATAGAATATTGTTGATTAGTTTTCTTTGATTTTGATGATGTGTAACAGCGAAAGGAGGAATAATGAAATCGAAATGCGACGTGTGTGGAAGATCACCAAAAGGTTACACCTTTAGATGCAAAGCTTGCAGTTTCCAGATGCATCCTGGCTGCGCCATGTTACCTCCTTCCCTCTCCTCCTCCTCTCTCCACCACCACCCTCTCCAACTCCTCCCCTCCTCCTCCACCGCCAACAACACCAGCGGAGACCACTCCGGGGGATTCCTCTGTGGAGAGTGTAAGAGAGGTAAGCGAGTCGGCAGGGTTTACCGTTGCACCGTTTGCGATTACCACTTGCACGCAGTCTGCGCCAAGGACGCCGCCGTGAACGGCCTCCGTGCAAACGGACACAAAGGAAGGGATAGGTCTCCGGCGGTTTTGGGAACGGCGGCGAGGGTGGCGTCGCAGGTTGTGATTGATTTTTTCGGTGGTATAATAGAAGGTCTCGGTGAAGGTGTTGGTGAAGCTATTTTGGACGGCGTGACTAGAGGCGGCGGTGGTGGTGTCCGCGGAGGAGGAAATGGAGGTGTTCCTAGGGTAAATGCACGTGTCAGAGGAGGATAATTATGGAATTTTGGGGGAAACTAATTATGAGTGTTTATATGTGTATGGAAATGATTGTATTGCTATGTGGCTGATTGAAAGTACATATAGATTGGAGTGTTGATGTTTATTGGGTTGGGTGTGGAGGATATATTATTTTAATTAATTTTGGGTATATAATAATAACAATAAGCATAATGTGTATTGTTTAATTAGTTTGGATATATAAGTAATGTTAATATATAATGTTTGTGTGCTTTGTTCATTAATTTATTTGAGATTTAAGTAGAGTATCTTATGTATTACAGTTTAACTTCTTTTTTTTTGGGAACAGCATGCACACTGTAACTAAACTAATTAACTAGCTTCATATAACGTTTTCCGTGTGTTTGAAAATATGAAAGTACGTTTATAATTATTTGAATTTTAATGTTTTTCTATGTGTAGTTATTTGGCTTTTCTATGTTGTTTTTCGAACAAAGAACCATGAATCAAGGTGATCTGATTTCCAAAGGCGGATTAACAAGGACGGTGACGACACAACCTCGGTTAAAAATTTCGGTGCCCCATTTTGATAATTCGGCTCTCATCAAAGGCTACTCAAAAACTCTAATTGGTCGTTGTATGAACCCAAGAATACAGGATATGAAATGCCTGCTTTACATGCTCCCAAGGATTTGGAAGATGGAGGAGCGCATTGCGGGAGCTGACTTTGGTCTGGGGCGGTTCCAGTTTGATTTCGATAATGAGGAGGATATTGTAG
>OVBI01000952.1:0-46476 GCA_900406495.1 Sisymbrium altissimum
TCATTAATGGCATTTTCGATATTACATTTTTTGTCAACACATGAAATAAGGATAAAATAGGTATAGAAGACTATTTTAGCAATTAAAAAAAATATACACTAGTTTAATAATTTTTCAACTTTTTGAGACTATTATAGCAATTCTCCCNCCTAAAAGAAATCAAATAACCTCCTTAACTAATGAACGTTTGATTATTGTATATTTCCCTTGAAAGATTCCCAAAACTCTACATATAATGAAACACAGCCTCAAACTCTAAATCATTCACTCACTGCTCTTCTTCTCGTTCTGGAAACAATAAACAGGAGCCTGCCATTTCTCGTCCTCTAGGACAGCCCCAACCTCAAATGTCATCACGTGAGCTTCTCTACCTGCAATTATCTTTCAATAGTTTGGTTAATATGACTGAGAGATCATGGTTAAAGCAAGACATAAGTCAATAGTATTATGTTAGTATAGCATCCATCACCTGTATAGAAGATCCATTGTACAGGTCTCTTGGTGACAACATCCTCGTAGTACCATAAGAATTCAACCTTTTCCCATACGTTGCAGAGAAACCCATTTACATGTCGTTGACCCAGATACTTTGCTCCATCCAGCCAGTTTGGCCTCAAGATTCCAACCTTGATTGAGTTAAACAAAAAAAAATCCAGGACAAGTCTCAGCAGCTTACTAAAAACAGTTCTGTTCTGAAGCAAATAAAGATCTACAAAATCGACTGCACATGAACATTGCTTATATTGAACTATCATCTACAACAACGCTGTGGAACCTTGTGCTTCTACTATAAGCACAATTTATTTTTTTCCCACCCAAAGTCTTAGGATAAATACCTGGAATCTCTAAATAGTATAGTCCAAAAGATAAAAAGTCCTGCTCAGTATTCCTAAATTCCCATTGTGGCTCACTGAGACTTATCATTATGACCATTACATAGTAAATTTTTAATTTCATATTTATCAATCAAAGAAAAAACATGATCATTGACGCAAAAATGCCCATTACCTGCAACGAATACTGAGATCTAAGAAGCAAGAGTAAGCCAGACTCTCCAAGTTTGGATTGGAACAAGAGAGAACTCAATACGACTTACAGTGAATAAAATGAAGTCACCATTCTATATTAAAAGTTAAGACAGACTCTCCAAGTTACTTTCAAGGTAATTCAATTCAGTTCTGTTGTGAAGCAAATAAAGATCTACAAAATCGACTGTACATGACCATTGCTTATGTTGAACTATCATCTACAACAACGCTGTGGAACCTTGTCCTTCTACTATAAGCACAATTCAAAAATTTCCCACCCAAAGTCTTAAGCATAACGACCTGGAATCTCTAAATAGTATAGTCCAAAAAGATCCTAAGTTCTGCTCACTATTCCTAAATTCTCTCATTTTGAGACCTATCATTATGACCATCACTTGAGTAAATTGTTAATTTCATATGAAGATAGGATTCATCAATCAAAGAAGAAACATAATCATTGACGCAGAAATGCCCATTACCTGCAACAAATACTGAGATCGAACAAGAGATAACTCAAAACGGCTTACACTGAATAAAATGAAGTCACACCATTCTACAAAACTTAAGACAGACTCTCCAAGTCACCTTGAGGGTAATTCATTTCAGTAACAAAGCCAGAACACTACAAAACTGCATATCTTTGAAAGAGTGTATCCAAAGTTTGGATAAACAAAATTCATTCCCATAGTTCTTGTTCCTGCTTCAAAGTTCGATGAATTTTGGTACTTCTCTCGCTTAATTATACTATGAATAACCTAACTATCTACATCACATTCCAAAACAGAGAAAGTGATAGCTAATAAGAGGATACTAACCTCGAAATGAACGGTACGGCAAGTTCTTGAAGCGTCGAGGGTGTAGTAGAAAGAAGTGCCATTGTTCCATTCAAGATCGTAGGAAAGTTTACCAAGCTGCTTCTGGATGATGTTAAAGTTACGTCCATTGACCCAGTCGTACCAGAGGTCTATCATCTCCAGAGAGCCAGATTTGTTCATCAACATCAACGAGTGGAACTGCTCCGGCCATGGCGTTGGCACAGGCTCCGTCTCCGGTTCATCAGCGACGGAGATTTGAACGCCGGCGGAGAGGACGAGGAAGAGAACGATGATGGAGTTGATTGGTGTGGAGACCATGTCGATTGGGCTAAAGACAGATGATGATGATAACTCAAACAGTCGCAGTAATGTATAGTTCAGATAGTTCCCACGGTGGAATATCTGATTAAATATTGATATTATTTATATATTTTGTTCACTTTAATATATATAGTTATAAAATTTCTGTGAAAAGTTTTCCTTAAACTACATGAGTAACTTTTTGTGATGATGAAAAGTAATTTCTTTGTGCACAATAAAAAAGAAAAGTAATTTCTAAAATAAAAACAATTATGAGCAAATATAACTAAATAGAAACAAAAACAAATGTTTGTTGTAAAAATGATAATCTGTTTTGATAAGGTATATACATCTATTTATTGTGATATATTAAGAATATTATTATTGGGAGGTTTTCATCATAATTTCTTAATTTTCAAAAAATTAATAAAATATTATATATTATTTGCTTATTAATTAGTAAAGTATTTTTCTTAATTTTTGGAATACTCAACTAAAATCTTTCATTACTCTAATAATAAATGAATAATATATAATATTTTATATTATATTTTTTTATAAGAAAGTATAGTAAGAATTTTTCAATAATCATGTTCTAATAATACAAGAAAGTCTAACTCTGATCAAAGTTAGGAGGCAAGCAATCACTGACCACTTTAAAAACCATATGGCAATGCGAAAATTTGAAATCGAAAAAATTACTGAAAGAAAGTAGATAATGGGTTTTCAGACCAACTCCTAAGTGTATAATATGAATTAAGTAATCGAAATGTTACTCGAAACTGGGAAAATGCACCCCAATGCGTTGTAATAGCAAAAATCTTGTTTCTTCCTTTTCATGTAAATAACATTTTTCTTGAGGAGCTATAATTTAAGATTAATAAAAAAATAAAGGAACAATTAGCATTACATCTACAATTTTTGATTGAATAATTTGGCAAAGCGGTTCTTCTTGGTCTTCTTTGAACAAGGCAACCAACCAGTCTTCTTTAATCTTCTCACTAAGACAAAAAAATTATAAACAAAAGAAGAAAAGAAACACCGAAAAACTGTGAAAAGTTTCAAGAAACAATAAATAGTTTGATCATAAGCTTTTCTTGCATGAGTGATTATATATTAATCATTAAACACAATCACTTAATCTCCTTCTTAAATACCCCGTCAACAAGTCTCTTCTCCTTCATCCCAAATCATCTTACCACTCTCCTATCAATTGTCTCCAATGGCTTCTTTTGCTCTGTTCCTCTTCGCTCTCCTTGCCCTTTCAAGTAAATCTCTCCTTGCACTTGTACATTATGATTCGATTATCAAAGACACTTTCACTTACCATAATCTTGTCTTCTTTTTACAGGTTCATGTTGCCACGCTATTGGTAACAACAAAACATTCTTATCACTTGCAAGTAGGATAGGTATCAACTACGGAAGATTAGGCAACAATCTCCCATCTCCTTACCAATCAATCAACCTCATCAAATCCATTAAAGCAGGTCACGTTAAGCTCTACGACGCCGATCCAGAAACCCTACAGCTCCTCTCTCAGACCAATCTCTACGTCACAATCATGGTCCCTAACAACCAAATCATTTCCATTGGCGCCGATCAAGCCGCCGCAGACAACTGGATCAACACCAACGTCATTCCTCACTATCCAAAAACAAGAATCAGGTTCGTCCTCGTCGGAAACGAAATTCTCAGCTACAACACCGATCAAGACAAGCAAACATGGGCGAACCTTGTCCCTGCGATGCGTAAAATCGTGAACTCTCTTAGAGCAAGAGGGATTCACAACATCAAAGTCGGAACACCACTCGCCATGGACGTTCTTCGATCAAGTTTTCCTCCCTCGAGTGGTGCATTCAAGGAAGAAGCCGCCACTCCGGTTATGTTACCGTTGCTGAAGTTTCTCAACGGAACAAACTCTTTCTTCTTCCTCGACGTTTACCCTTACTTCCCTTGGTCCACTGATCCCGTTAACAACCATTTGGACTATGCTCTCTTCGAATCGAATTCAACTTATACCGACCCCCAAACCGGTTTGGTTTACACCAATCTTTTAGACCAGATGCTTGACTCGGTTATCTTTGCGATGACCAAGCTCGGTTTCCCCAACATCCGTCTCGCAATTTCCGAAACTGGGTGGCCTAATGCCGGTGATATCGACGAAACCGGAGCTAACGTTCTTAATGCCGCAACCTATAACCGGAATTTGATCAAGAAGATGACTGCTAACCCGCCACTCGGTACACCGGCTAGACGCGGTTCACCTATACCGACGTTTTTGTTCTCATTGTTCAATGAAAACCAGAAACCCGGCTCAGGAACAGAGAGGCATTGGGGAATTTTGAATCCTGATGGCACACAGATCTATGAAATCGATTTCAGTGGAACAAGACCCGTTTCTAGTCTTGGTTCGTTGCCTAAACCAAGTAACAATGTTCCGTTCAAGGGCAATGTGTGGTGTGTGGTGGTTGAAGGAGCCAGCGAGGCGGAGCTAGGGCAAGCGCTTAACTTTGCTTGTGGGAAAAGCAACGCAACGTGTGCAGCTTTGGCGCCAGGAAGAGAGTGTTATGCGCCGGTTTCGATTACCTGGCACGCAAGCTATGCATTTAGCTCGTACTGGGCTCAGTTCCGGAACCAAAGCTCCCGCTGCTACTTCAATGGCTTGGCGCGTGAGACGACGACCAACCCTGGTGAGTGTTTCAAAAACTTTTCATTACTTTCTTTACAAGAAAACACTAGGCATACGAAAATAGTCAAATACCATGGATTGTAATTGTGCTTTCCTTATGGAGCAAGGTCAATTACGGAATAATTTAAATACTCTTTATGATTGTAATAAATATTTTCTACAGGAAATGAGCGTTGCAAGTTCCCTAGCGTTGCCCTGTGAAACTTCCTCAAGAGTCAAAACTAAGGCGTATGGAGAAAGATCAAAAGCTGCATGCTTCGTATTAAGTCGACCAATCTTGTTCTTGATAATTATTAGTTTCCATTTTATCCAAAGTGCTTACTCTTTGTTTCCTATTGTTGAGAAAGATCGAATAAACAATGAAAATTTGTTACTAATATTTTAAACCGAAGACATCATCTGTGATATTTTATCTATCTTCAGTATCTAGTAATATATTAACGTGTTTGAAGAAAATAGTGAGAAATTGTCAAATTGATATAAGGAATTATGGCAAAACTATAACCAATTGAACCAAAGCATATACAATCACCAATCCGGGAACTACATTAATTTTGGCTAGATTTTTTTTTTCATCAATAATTATGGATTATATTGGTTTACTAGGTTAGCTTGAAACACCAAATAAAATGCTGCCGAATTCGTATCTCTTCACGCTGGTATCATCCAATAATTGAAATGGAAGGGTTTCATACCAAGTACCGGGATGATATCTTCTTCATTATGGAAATCAAATTGGATCCTCCCCATTCCCAAGTCTACCTGCCAAATGCGAGGAAGCATGTACAAGAGCGTCTTCTCATCTTTTGTTTGGCAGGACTCATACACCTCCCGATCAACGTTTTGGAGTAGCCGTTAATTAATCAAGCTATAGCTGTTAAAGTTCGGAACTATAATCTTCAATCCTCTCTTGCTTAAAGCCACCTTTTTACCTTCAGCTCTGCTAAGCATATAAGCTTGCGACATGATGAATGGCAAACCTTAAACGATGTATATACATGGCCAGATAATTAATAGAAGATGTGATTTCTGCAAATTAGTCAAAATAAGTTTATGAAGAATTTTTCAGCGTGGTGCAAGTAAATATGTTCGTCATGGTGTGATCTTGGTGGGGATAAAATTGTTTTTATAGTTATTTTTTAATTAATAGAATTGTAATATTTCATTATTTCAGATGACAAAAAAGTTTTTTAGTTGTAAAAAAAAAAGATTAGACGTACTTTCCATATTTACAAATTCACATTAAAATTTAATATTTTAAAGAGAGAAAGAATTTATACTAGTTATTACTTTTAGAACAGTTAAAAAAAAAATTGCCGCTGTCAAAAAAAAAAAAAACATAGCCTACTATTTTTGCAAACAAAATTACAGAACAATCACCAAATTTGGTAACTAAATTAAACATCACAGTATACCTTTTGGTAGATTGATTTAGGGTAAGGTAAAAAGAGAGACACAAATAAAATGCTGTAAAAAAAAAGAGAGAGACAAAAAGATAAAATGATTATTAGTGGTGTAACGTGTAAGTATCGCCTCTGTTTGTTTTCTTTTGAAATCTCTGAATTTTTGCCATGCTTCTGCAGCGGTGCCAACCAACTGGTCTTTTTTTCTTTTCTTTTATTTCCTATGGAAAATCGTAATCACGATATCGTCATGCTTCTCTCGTCCTTTTCTAATGTTAACTTGCTTCATCATCTCTCTTTTTTTTTTTTTTATCATCTTCACGCCAACACCAGTAACTTCTTTCTTCCTCTCTCTCAGCCATGGCGTCAGCGTCTCTGGCACCTTCGCTTCTCGTTTCAAGATTCTTTTCCTCTCCTCGTGAATTTCAAGATTCTTGCAGTTACAAGCGTTTTGGCCGCCGAATTCACGTTTCTTCACGCCTGAGGTTTCGTGTTCACTGCGAGTCCACGGCAAGTTCCCTTTCTTGTTTTCTTGGCAACTCTTTTTGTTATGCAATTTTAATTTCCACAAAAGAGATATGAAAATTGCTCTTTTTACTTTTGATTTTAGGAATAAGTAAAGTAATTTGAGGAAATATTATCTGCTGCTGAGTATTGACTTTGGGGTGGTCAAGTTTAGCTGTTGCACCAGAGTTTAAGTTTAGCTTTCTTTTTTTTTTTCTTTTCAAATTCTCGACTTGTCTTTAGTTTTGATTGTTGTGATAACATATTGTTATCTGCCTTGATAAATGATATGTTACATCAATCTTTGTGTACTTTTTTTTCTATAGGTTCAACAGAAGGAGTTGAGGCGTTGTTCACCGTTCTTGGAACGCACATCATTATCACGGGATGATGCTGCTGCTGCTTTGAGATCTAATGAATGGAAGGCTGTTCCTGATATTTGGAGATCATCTGCGGAGAAGTACGGTGACAGAGTTGCTGTGGTTGATCCGTATCATGACCCTCCGTCTACATTGACGTACAAACAGGTAATGGTTCTTGTTTCCTCATCTATTAGTTCTGTAATGCTAAGACATACTGAAACTGCCTATCTTAGTGAGAGCTAGAGCCTAGAGGAGAGTTTTTCAGCTTCTGAAGATGAACCAAATTCGTATGTTTTGAAGCTTTCTTATGACCCTTGTAGGCACGTTATTACAATTATTATGCACCTGCTTTTTGTCATCTTCTTGTTGCGTAATAGGTGGGTAAATTACTATTGAAGTTCTCTCAGTGGTGTTAAAATTTGGATGAGCAATGGAAGCTTTTCATTTCAATCATCTTTACAAAAACTGCAGTTGGAGCAAGAGATACTGGACTTTGTTGAGGGTTTGCGAGTTGTTGGAGTGAAAGCAGATGAGAAGATCGCACTTTTCGCTGATAACTCCTGTCGGTGGCTTGTTGCTGATCAAGGTACAGAGCTGTTTTGTGCTGTTTCTACTCTTTGCTTTTCTCTTTGTGGTGCTTCCCTCTCATCCAAACACTTAGATCATCACTCTCCCTTCTCTGTTGTTTCAACTCTTTACTACTTTCTGCTAGGTATAATGGCGACAGGAGCAGTCAATGTTGTTAGAGGATCCAGATCCTCTGTTGAAGAGTTATTACAGATATACTGTCATTCAGAAAGGTACGCCTAAACCTTTTTCTTCTTATTTACAATACAGAGTTTTGATAACTTACAGTGTTTTATCTTGCAGTGTAGGTCTTGTTGTGGATAACCCTGAGTTTTTCAACCGCATTGCTGAGACATTTTCTTACAAGGCATCTTTAAAGTTTGTGATACTTCTCTGGGGCGACAAATCGTCGTTGGTTAGAACGAGTAGGCAGACGCCAGTCTATAGTTACAACGAAATTAAAAACTTAGGACAGGAGAGACGTGCAAAATCTGCAAGATCTAATGATGCTGGTAAGCGGGTAAAATCTAATTTTCTTTACGTAGATATTTAAGTGTATTTTTGGTAGTGATAAACAAATGAATGATTGCAGGGAAGTATGAATATGAATTCATCGATTCAAATGATACAGCCACGATTATGTATACGAGTGGAACTACGGGAAATCCAAAAGGTGTTATGCTTACTCATCAGAATTTGTTACACCAGGTTTAAGTCAAAAACTTCTTCTCAGCACAAACGGTGTCTTTATGTCATCATTCATATACTACTGAGTTTGGTATAACGTCCTTACCAAATCCTCTGTTCTTTTTGTTTCTTGGACTACTCTATAGATAAGAAATTTATCGGAGTTTGTGCCTGCTAAAGCTGGGGAAAGATTTCTAAGTATGCTACCATCGTGGCATGCTTATGAACGGGCTTGTGAATATTTCATATTCACATGTGGAGTTGAGCAAAAGTATACATCTATAAGATTCTTAAAGGTAAACCTCTCTATGTTATGTTACACACTTAGTGACATTTTAAAGAAGGGCATTGATTGTTTGTAGATTTTGAATTGGTTTTTAGTTTTTGTTTCTCCAAAAACCAATTTATTATCCAATCAAGATTTGTGAAATATAGATTCTCTATAATTTAGGGAAACCAGATTTTAACAAAATTACCCATTTCTACGTAGAATCCAAAATCCATGTTTTCTTTGTTTTCATTCAAAAAAAAATCTAAAACAAAATCAAAAACTAAAAACTTAAAATCTAAAATCTAAAAACCAAAATCTAAAAGTTAAAAACCAAAAACTAAAAATTAAAAACCAAATAAACAATCAGGGCCTTAAATTGGGAGAAGATGAAAACTTTGCATAGGATGATCTCAAGCTTTCTAAAGAAGCATCTTAATATTTCTTCCTTTGACTTTGAAACTTTTTTTTTTTTGGTTATAGGATGATCTCAAGCGGTATCAACCACACTATCTTATTTCAGTTCCTTTAGTATATGAGACACTCTACAGGTATAGTACTTTACAAGTAAAACTGTTTCACAAGATTCAAGTTCTATTATATAAAAGTTTACTGTTAAGATTCTATGATCATATGCGCATGTGTGAGAGGCTTTTAAGGTAAACATATATTTTCTGTTGTCTGAAAATTGCAGTGGGATTCAAAAGCAAATTTCTACAAGCTCTGCTACTCGTAAATTCTTGGCGCTTACATTGATCAGAGTCAGCCTAGCATATATGGAGATGAGAAGGGTTTATGAGGTTCGTGACACAGATGATATTGTCTTTGAGTATTTCGTGCTACCTAATCATTCCGTTAAAAGAATTTCTCTGCTTGTGATACTTGGAGTCATGATAAGTTCTTTGCTCTGATGTGCAGGGTCTTTGTTTGACAAAGAATCAAAAGCCTCCAATGTATATTGTTTCTTTGGTGGATTGGTTGTGGGCGAGGGTAGTTGCATTTGTCCTATGGCCATTGCATATGTTGGCTGAAAAGCTTGTGCATAAAAAAATTCGTTCATCTATCGGAATATCAAAGGTAGTATGACAACATCTCTAGCCAAAAAAATTTATTACCTAACAAGAAAGATTGTAAGACTGACTTGCAATCTATTCTTTTGTTTCCTCCAGGCTGGTGTTAGTGGAGGTGGTAGTTTACCAATGCATGTTGACAAGTTTTTCGAGGTTATACCGCAAATATTGTTTCTTAAAATTAGATATATACATATATTTGCATTCAAACAAGCTACGTTGTCCATATGTAAACAGAGTTTGTTCTTCGTGCAGGCCATCGGTGTAAATGTACAAAACGGATATGGTTTGACAGAAACCTCACCGGTTGTCGCTGCTCGGAGGCTTAGCTGTAATGTAAGCTTAACGTTTAAGCTCTTCACCTCAATGAACTTTCCTTTTGAGATCATGGGAAATCAAGCTGTCATCTTCCACCGGAAGTTTGGGTGACATTTAGTCCAACAGAGCTATTAAAGAATCCATCTAGCTAAATAGAGTTTAGAGAACATTATTCTTCTCATGACTTTTCTGTTTATATATTATTCACTTTTGTGTGTGTGTCGGTTTATTGAGTATGTCAACTACTTAACATTGTATTTTGTACTTTTTTTATGAAGGTTCTTGGCTCAGTTGGGCATCCGATTAAAGATACAGAATTCAAAATTGTAGATCATGAGAGTGGTAATGTACTTCCACCTGGTTCAAAAGGCATTGTTAAAGTCAGAGGCCCACCGGTTATGAAAGGTTACTATAAGGTAATACACACTTTCTGCTCTTTGCTTAGTTACGATTTTACGACAAAGTTGTGAATGTTTTGGATGAGTATTTTGAGTTTGGTGATTAGATCAGATAAACTCATATTTCTGACGGTTTGCTCAGAATCCACTGGCCACCAAGCAAGTTATAGATGACGATGGCTGGTTAAATACTGGAGATATGGGTTGGATTGCTCCTCATCACTCAAGAGGACGGAGTCGTAGCTGCGGTGGTGTCATCGTTCTTGAAGGCCGTGCCAAGGACACGATTGTACTCTCCACAGGTATATCACATCTTTACACTTTGCTGTCAGTGTCCACGTGAATTGAAACCGCCTTGGTGCAAAGTATTGCCAACAACGTTTGATAGCAATTTGATCTTTGTAGGTGAAAACGTGGAACCATTGGAGATTGAAGAAGCAGCCATGAGAAGCAATTTGATTCAACAAATAGTAGTTATTGGACAGGTACTTGCTGGAGACTTTGACTTAGGAACAACGGTATGGGATGTTTCACTTATTTATTATTCGGATTTGCTTCTCAGGATCAACGCCGCCTTGGAGCTATTATTATCCCAAACAAAGAAGCAGCAGCAGGAGTAGCTAAAAACAAAATTTCACCTGTTGATCCTGAAGTCAACGAACTTAGCAAGGAGACGCTAACGAGTATGGTCTACGAAGAACTGAGGAAATGGTAATGATCCAACCCTACGGATTAAAGTTTTTCATAAGAACATAGTCCAATGTAAACCGAGCTTGTATCGGTACTAAAAACCGCGAGGATCAACTTGAAAACCAAGTGTTATTCTATTTTAGCATTAAGTTTTTTAAGTTATAGGAGACAAGAAAGGAACTCATATTTTTTGTATGTGTAAATCGTTATGCAGGACATCAGAATGTTCATTCCAAGTCGGTCCAGTTCTCATCGTTGAGGAGCCCTTCACGGTACTATCCTAATAGCCTTTTTCTTTTGTTAGTTTTTCATTGATGTTCCCTTCATTTGCGATTGAATTGAGCCTCATGTGAATGTTCTATGAATATCATTGCAGATAGACAACGGTTTCATGACACCGACAATGAAGATAAGACGGGACAGGGTGGTTGATCAATATAAGGATGAGATAGATAGACTCTACAAGTAGACCAGACTTTAGCATCCTCTTTTTTTAAGCTTTACTTTGTTAAGGATTAGCAAAACTCTACCGGCTCTTACTCAACTGTTGATATAAAACTCCAGGATTAATAGTAAAAGTGACTAAATCATATCAGTTCATGGACAGGTATGGTATAAACTATATCCAAGCTTATCTGTTGGGTCAACGGGTGAATTGGTGGTGGTGTTCATAAAATACTGCAACGTGCTTAAAGCTCTTATTTTAATATCAAGTAGGTTTTGTACATTACTAATCATTTGTTTTACGGATAGTATTTCTTTTCTTTTTCTCATATAAAAAATACCACACTCCATTTCCACCTTAACAATAATATATTTTTGGACCAATCATACTATCATAGGTTAGATATAATATATATATAATATATTTTTTCTTTGGCTCTTCGTTTATTGATTAGCTATGAGTTGTTTATAAATATATTATCTTTTAAGGGTTTTTTTCGGTCATCTTTAAGGTTGAACTTGCTTTTTTTTTTCTTACAATGTACTAAAATGTTGTTTTCGGGTTTCAAGTCTCTTTCGAAACAAAAATCATATTTACATATGTAAGAAATCTAGGGAGAAGTCCACTCTGTAACACTTTGATGTGTTCCTCCAAAGCTAACTAGATCAGTCAATAGAGTATATAAAAAAATAAAATAAAAAACACGTTAATCAAAATGACTTGTAATATACAAATTACAAAACTTACGTGATTTTTAAAATGAAGATGATACTCTAATACGTATATTAGTTTCAATATATTATAGTCAAGGTGGAACGTATTTTTCTTTTAATATAAGAAAAAGAGAAACAAATATTATCGGTAAAACAAAATGATTAGTAATGTACAAAACCTACATGATTTTAAAAATGAAGATGATGCTCTAATACTTGTATTAGTTTATCCAACTTGCAGAATATTTTGAGTACAAATGCGAGCTGATAATGAAAAAGCAACATCATCAACTGCATTAAAAGTTCAAAAATAATAAAAAAAAGCATCACCTGCATTACTAATGGCGATGAACAACGGTGGAGATTGCTGCAAGGGCGGGCCGGGTTACGCCACGCCTCTCCTCGCGATGTCTGGTTCACGCGAGAATCTCATCTATGTCGCTGCCATATACACCGGTACCGACTTTGTTTGTTTTTTTTTTTGAAATAACTAATTTGATGCTCTCTAGATTGAAATCAGAATTTTAAAGATCAAATACGGATGTTAACTAGTAATCTCACTATATATACAAATTTCTTTGTAACCGTTGTGGTCCAGGAACCGGCCAAGACAAGCCAGATTACTTGGCGACGGTAGATGTGGAACCGAATTCGTCGACATACTCTAGTGTCATCCACAGATTACCAATGCCATTTCTTGGAGATGAACTTCATCACTCAGGCTGGAACTCCTGCAGCTCTTGCCATAGTGATCCCTCTTGTGAAAGACGTTATCTCATCTTGCCCTCTCTTCTGTAAGAAACTAAACAACATCCTTCCTCTATTTGTTATTTGTTTTTCGGTCAGAACTTATCGTGTTTTGTGTTCTCATCTGAAACGTGTTGGAAAAGGTCTGGTCGCATCTACGTGATCGATACGAAAACAAACCCGAAGGAACCATCTCTGCACAGAGTGGTAGAGCCTGCAGAGGTTCTTGAGAAGACGGGATTGGCTTATCCGCATCAACCACATTGCTTAGCTTCCGGAGATCTGCTTGTTTCTTGTCTTGGGGACAAAGATGGAAACGCAGGAGGCAGTGGGTTTCTCATACTTGATTCCGAGTTTAACGTCAAAGGAAGGTAATTTCAAGGATGTATCCATACTGTTTCTTGGATGGCAAGACAAAAAGAGCAAAACCTAATTCTCATAGGGCTGTGAATAATAGCTATTTACTTCTAATTTTTTTTCATTTTAAATAGGTGGGATAAAGAAGGACATAGTCCTTTGTTTGGGTATGATTTCTGGTACCAACCTCGGCACGACACGATGATCAGTACCTCTTGGGGAGCACCGGCCGCGTTTACCAAAGGCTTCGATCTGAAAGACGTCTCTGATGGCTTGTATGGAAAGCATCTACATGTCTATAAATGGCCCGAAGGCGAATTGAAACAGATACTTGACCTTGGTGATACTGGGCTTTTACCCTTAGAGGTTAACCATAATCTCCCAATCTCATCAGCTTATAGATACTGATTTCTTCCTCCACAAGAAACCAAACCGTGTCTTCCTCCTGCTTTGTTTTCTGGTGCAGGTAAGATTCTTGCACGACCCGACTAAAGCTATGGGATTTACAGGATGTGCGTTGTCGAGTACTATTGTGAGATTCTTCAAGAACGAGGATGAAACATGGAGCCACGAGGTAGGTTTTCTAGATTATGATGAATCTTTACTCATTTCTATTGGTTTATTTTAACAACAAGCTCCAAATTTAAGGTGGCGATTTCGGTGATACCCCTGAAAGTTGAAAACTGGATTCTCCCGGAAATGCCAGGGCTTATCACTGACTTCCTAATATCCCTTGACGACCGATTCCTCTATTTTTCCAACTGGCTTCACGGAGATATTCGTCAGTACAACATCGAGGACCCGGCAAACCCTGTTTTAACTGGTCAACTATATGTAGGTGGGCTAATCCAAAAGGGAAGCCATGTCTTGGCCTTAGGAGAAGATGACAAGAATTTTCAGTTCGATGTTCCTGAGATCAAGGTACATCAAACGAATAATGTTAACTCATGTCACTCTCGTTTTCTACGCTCTACTATTGTAATAATAACCAGTGGTTTCTTGTTGTTATTTCTTAGGATCAGCGTCTGAGAGGAGGTCCGCAGATGTTTCAGTTGAGCTTAGACGGGAAGCGACTATACGTGACAAACTCGTTGTTTAGCGTTTGGGACAAACAGTTTTATCCAGAACTTATGGAGAAAGGCTCACACATGTTGCAGATTGATGTTGATACGGACAAAGGTGGTCTCTCCATAAACCCTGATTTCTTCGTTGACTTTGGGTCCGAACCGGATGGTCCTGCTCTCGCTCACGAAATGAGATATCCTGGCGGCGACTGCACCTCCGATATATGGGTTTAGTTTTTATCACTAAACAAACGATATCTATGGAAGTTGGAAACGAACCCAACTTTTGTATGGGTGTGAACTCAACATTTATACGAATAAATGTTGATACTTTAGTAACGATGCCCAAAGCCTCAATGAAACCCAATAAAGCGAACTAATCGTGTTCATATCGAAGAGGCCAAATGCGAATAGAATTCGTTTGGTAGAGTATTGATTTCGTTAGTATCCGAAATCAAATTTGCAAAAGAATTTGACATAACATATAAGTGATGTTCATTACTTCATTCATATGGTTAATGGAACTTCAGTTGAGTATGCATGGTAAAAGTCCAATTAGATCTAAACCCATCTAAAAATGAGATTTGGTCCAAATGCAATATTATGTCTTGAGATGACATACACAAGCCACTACAAGAAAACAATTTTTTTCGACCAAAATTCTGACCAAACTGTTGGTCAATTAAGGGTTTGGAAATCAATCATGTGAGCTTTATATTTTTCATTTTGAAATCAGTATATACTGTAACAATATTAACTGATTCTAAATCGACAATTATAAAAGCCCACATGATTGATTTTTTTTTATATATGATTGATTTGCATAGTACGAGACTTTGAAGCTATGAATTGCAGTAAATCATTCTTTGTTATTTCATTCTTTATCTTTTTAGGAGTAACCAAACTATAACTACGATAGCATCTAATGTAAATGCTGGTTTTGATTGAATAAAATTTTACATTCATTCAAAAAAAAAGAAAAAAGAAAAAAACTGTAAAACTGAAACTAAATGTTTGCATAAGCTGGGTTTACAGGTTTAGCAATAAACTATTATGGATTATGTACTCTTCTCTTTGCCTTTAAATCTTTGATGTCATTTATGGGTGGTACTATACTACATTGCGTGTATTCAAATTTTATAAATTATAATTTGCTGTTATCAATTTTGTAAATGATCATTACTAATTGCGTATGAAGTATCCAAATATATAAATTAGAAATTGGTGTAGTTACTTCTGTAAAATGATCATATACCAAACACAAATTGACGTACGATATCGACAAGGAAAAGAAGGCATCCATATTAACTTACGTCGTCACATTATATAATGATATATGGATGTACTAAATTAACGAGGACAAAATTAATGCCTCCATGTTTGGTGAATTAGGGATCGCTGGGTCGAGTAATGATTGCTTCCGCAAAACAACAATAGTCTATTTATTATGCACGAACTAATCAAAATGTTTGCATTTATTACCTTGCTTTTTTATATACCACGATTTAACAAACTCCCTTCACAAATACCAACACAGACTCAGGGACACAACACAATGAAAACACACTCTACGATCTTGGTGACAATCACGTTCACGATCAGCCTCGTGTACCTTGCACGTGCCGCTGAACTTCCATGCAACAGCTCGGTGGAGACAGAGGAAGTGATGATGGAGTCATGGGGGAGCCAAAGGTTAATGGAGGAGATGAAGAAACGGATTTCGTACGGAGTTCTCAAACGGGATCAGCCGGCTTGTGGGAGATTTCCTCGTGGCCACTCTTACACCAAAACTTGTCTTCCTCAGCCGAGCAATCACTACACAAGAGGCTGCTCTAATATCTACCGTTGCAAACGTCATTCTAATTGATCTCAGTATCTCACCTTTGCTTCTTTGAATTGTGTGTACTAGCTTCAAGTGTTACAAATCATATTAAAAAATAAAAATAGTTCATTTTTGGAATCCTATGAATCCCTATCTAATGGCTGACTAAGTTTCATGGGCTTAACAACATATTGGGCCACGATATATACGTCTCTTAGTCCCGTGTACATCACGTTATCGTTTCGTGGTTACACCTCATACGTTTATGTATGTATCTTCGTTAACTATTAGTCATTTAGTCTATTACATCTAAATTCCGCGGATCCGTATCATACAAATCCGTGATGTTTACTTTATTGACGATCGAACCAAAAGGTCTCGGGATCATATAGGTTTGTATAGTTGTGTCGTTGGTCGAGGCGATCATGATAAAAAAACAGCTTGACTTCCGAGAGAATATCATCCGTAATTTCAGAGAAGATAGAGAATATCATCCGTAATTTCAGAGAAGATGTTTTTTTATCATGATCGCCTCGACCAACGACACAACTATACAAACCTATATGATCCCGAGACCTTTTGGTTCGATCGTCAATAAAGTAAACATCACGGATTTGTATGATACGGATCCGCGGAATTTACTATCCCACTTTGTCTGTTTCAGCCTATGTATTTTGTTCGTTCTCAGAGAAGAATTTTGGATCCTTGCACTTTTAGTTCTTGTTTGGCATAATTTGGGTTTGTATTGGGTTCTCTTTTGGGTGATGTTCTAAATGGTTTTTTTTTAATATTGTGGGCCTTTTGTAAAATCAGGGTGGACGATATAACAAAATGTACCAATTTCTGGATCGTATAATTATCGGCGGGGCTTATACAAAACAAAACACATGCTTTTGGGAACAGAGAAGAGAATAATTAAGTCAGTGAAGCATAGGGAGCGAGTCTGAGACTTGACTTCATGGTCTTGTGTTATTAGCATTTGTTAACAGAGGAAAAACAAGCCTTTTCTGTCTCCAAATACCCTACTATTATTGAAATAAATGATTCCATGGCTTGTTTTTTTCCTATTAAAGTGCTAATGAAAACAATAACAACGATACGAACTACAGCATTATGGTTTTTTATCTTTGGTTTAAAGCAAAGAAGTGAATCTATGACTATGCATGCTTTGGTGTGAAGCGAAACATAGAGTTCAGGGCATGTGGGTGGGTCAATGAAAACAGCTCAGCGAGATATTTAGTTGGGTTGTTGAACTTGTTTGGTGGCAATAACACTAACGCCTTAATTATCTCTTTACCCAAAACCCCACACATTAATCATAATGAGTCTGAAGACTCATAAATTATTTACTACTTAAATTTTTTCATACAAACTATAAACCAGTTTGGACTGTTGGATTATTTTAATCATCTCACTACATAAACATGTTGATTTTAAAATTTATCCTAAGTCAAAACAAAAGATATTTAAACAATTTTCCGATTTTGAACAATAACTAAATCATGAATTCTCAAAGGGAACCAAGTGTTTGTTAGTGGACCACATTAATAATTAATAAAAATTGGAGAGAAACCCACTGAAAAAAAAAAATATATATATATATATATATAGATTTGATTATTTAAATACTTGACGTAACAGTTCAGAGTTAGATTCTATCTTTAAACCGACCGGTTTAACGACAAGAACTAGCTACTTGGAGTTGTGTGTAACTCAGAGATCACCACATCTACCAAAAATTTTCCCACACCGACATGACAAGATCCTTAGCTCTCGTTTACTTATCCATTCTTTTCCTTCAGACCCATCTTTCCATCTCCGTCGAGGTTCCAGTTTCGACGGTGAACGGAGAAATAGAGGCAATGTTTGACCAGAGCGGCGTAATAGGGGAAGAAGGAGAGGAGATGATGATGCCATCGGAGATAAGTAGGAGAGTTATGATGATGAGGAAACAGTACATAAGCTACGCAACGCTAAGAAGAGACATGGTGCCTTGTCAGAAACCTGGTGCTTCTTACTACGCTTGTCGCTCAGGACAAGCTAATTCTTACAGCAGAGGATGCAATATCATCACTAGGTGTGCTAGAGACACTAGTGACATCAAGAACTGATACATTTTTTTCCGTTTTTTATTTTAAATGCGGATCTTGAATTCTTGATAATGAGTTTTAAAATGCTATCTCTCTCTCTCCAAGGATGAGGCAAGTAAAATCTTAATTTGTTTTGTAATGTTGTTGTTTACCAGTAGAAGGCTTATATAGTTTTTATTTAACAATGTTTAAATAATTGTTATCTATATTGTTGGGAGTGTTGTGGAAAATTTTAAGCTTGTTTAGGGGTAGTTATGGACCAAAATTAGAAGTTTCTGGCAGTGTTGGGAATAACTGGAGAATGAATTGGTTCTTACATTGTTTGTGGGAGAATTTAGATTTCTATATTGGTTTTGAGAGACCTTTGTTGAGTGGAGAGAACTAGCAATTGAGATGAGGACATATGTTGCAAAAAAAAAAAGAACTTGTTTCTCTCATGAAGTTAGAAAGAGCTTGGTTTGGTCGTTCTTGTATCAAGAACCTGACTATTGGGTTCTCCCTTGAACTCAGCTTAGTCATGGCTATAGTTTGTGAATTTTGTGTGTATCAGAGAAGGATATGGTTCATTAATGTGTCCACTTTTTAAGTCCTGCGTGTTCCTAATCAAGCAACTGGCATGATCCTCTGCTCTCTGATGAAGAAAGGACTTGTCATAGTAGACTCAGTAACCAGATGGGAATTTGAGGATATTCACTTTCTTAAAATTCAGAGAGGATGAATAGCTGCCTATCTCTTAGTTCGTGTAAACTTAGTAGAAGGAAAGTGCAAAGTTGAATATTTGGTTTTACCATCCCAGTATACAATTCAAGGAAGACTAAAACATGAAGCCGAAAGTAGCTTTTACTTATCTTGTTTTCTCACTTGTTGGAAAAGTAAACAGAACATTGCTTAAAATAAGCTTAAGAAACAGTACAAAACAAAAAACTAATTTAACTTGTTGAGATATATAAAATTGAAAAGGAAAAACAAAACAATAAACAGCCTCTCAAAACCAAGAACAACAACCCCTTATTCATACCAATATTTGGCCAATCTCATCAGAAGACCAATTATCTCAAATTTCCCCAACCAAACCAGACCCGAACCAACTCAAATAATTGCCATTTGGATTATAGCCAATGGCCTAATTATAAAACCATACGAAGAACCACCAAAGCTTGGTCCTTTTCCTCTTCTCAGTACCTGTAGTGAACAGGCTTGTAGGGACCTTCAACGGGTATGCTGACGTAGTCAGATTGGTCCTTGGTGAGCTTGGTTAGTTTAGCACCGAGCTTGCCCAAGTGAAGTGCAGCTACCTTCTCATCCAAGTGCTTAGGCAAAACATACACCATCTTCTCATACTTCCCGCTCGACTTCTCGTTCCAGAGCTCAAGCTGAGCAATCACCTGGTTGGTGAATGAGCACGACATCACGAAACTAGGGTGTCCAGTGGCGCATCCCAAGTTCATCAAACGACCTTCGGCTAGCACAATGATGCCTGTCTTGGTGTCAGGGAACACCCACCTATCAGTCTGTGGCTTGATGGTGATACGTTTCACACCAGGGAAAGTCTCAAGTCCAAGCATGTCGATTTCATTGTCAAAATGACCAATGTTGCAAACAATGGCATTGTTCTTCATCTTCCTCATATGGTCGACCATGATGATGTCTTTGTTTCCAGTGGTGGTGACAAATATGTCAGCTTCTGAGACAACGTCCTCAAGGGTTAGAACTTGAAGTCCTTCCATGAGAGCCTGCAGTGCACAGATTGGATCAATCTCAGTCACAATCACACGGGCACCAGCGGTTTTCATGGCTGCGGCACAACCCTTTCCAACATCACCATAACCGCAGATAACAGCAACCTTTCCAGCAATCATAACATCAGTGGCTCTCATGAGACCATCAGGGAGAGAATGGCGACATCCATACAAGTTGTCAAACTGAAAACAAGTCACAATCATCACATAAGAGAGATACAACCAAAAAGCAGAGATCTTGCCGTAACCCAAATGGATCAAAACATATGAAACACAAAATCTTGGTAGCATTTACACTCAAACATCAGATCTAACCAAGCGAATGAATGTGGATAAGCTTCTAAACGGTAAAAAGATTCCAACTTTGAAATTTTGAACAGAGAGAGAGAGAGAGAAAAGGAATTACCTTGCTCTTGGTGACTGAGTCATTAACGTTAATGGCAGGGAACAAGAGAGCTCCAGTCTCCTGCATCTGGTAAAGCCTCTTAACACCAGTGGTGGTCTCCTCAGAAACACCGACCAATCTCTCCTTCATCTTGTGGTACTTCTTGGGATCAACTTGAAGACCATCTTTGATGATCGACAAGACAATCTGGAACTCAGGGTTGTCGGTGGAAGTCGGGTCAGGGAGTTGACCATTCTTGGCGAAGATCTCCTCAGCTTTAACTCCTTCATGGATCAAGAGCGTAGCGTCACCACCGTCGTCAACGATGAGATCAGGACCACCATCTGGACCCCAGTCAAGAGCTCTCTCCGTACACCACCAGTACTCCTGAAGAGTCTCACCTTTCCATGCGAACACAGCGGCGGAGTCACGAGCAATGGCTGCAGCGGCGTGGTCTTGAGTGGAGAAGATGTTGCAAGAACACCATCTGACTTCAGCGCCAAGTTTGGTTAGGGTTTCGATGAGAACAGCGGTTTGGATGGTCATGTGGAGAGATCCAGTGATTCTTGCACCTTTCAATGGCTGAGAAGGACCGAACTCGGTAACGCAAGAAACGAGTCCAGGCATTTCGACCTCGGCTAGCTCGATCTCAAGACGACCGAAATCGGCCTGAGACATGTCTTTGACCTTGTACTCACGGCCACTTGACGTCTTCTCTACAAGCAAAGCCATGCTTTTGGGTGTGAGTATGGATCTGTGAGAGATAATGTGGGAAATGGAAGAAGCAAAAGAGTGCGAGGAGAAACGAAAGGAAGCGAGTGATGTTAAATAGATAAAAGCGGGAGATTAGATAGACGGTTGAGATTCGTTGTAGAGAGAGTTTGGTGGATCTGGTTAAAGAATTAGACTTTTCATCTTTTTTTAGATTTTTTCCGAGAAGAATGGCAATTCTGTTTTCGATTTCACTTATGAAAAGAAAAAAAAAAGTTATTAGTATAATCAGTAAATTAATGAGAAAAGGAAAAAGAGATTACATCAATATGATATTTCCGTATAGATAACATCAATAAATATATAGGTAAGACTAGTAGGAAAACAACAACAATTTTTTTTTTGTCATAAAAGTGATGTTTAAAATAGAAAAGAGATTACATCAATATGATATTTCCGTATGGAAATAAAACAAACATGTTTTTTTTTAATTGTTATTAATCTCATCATCAATTTCAAAAGGTAATCCATTTGTAGTTTATTCTATTTGACTCCAAAATTTTTTTTCCAACTTTATGGTTATAATTGGTAACCATATTTTAGGAAAATAAGTATGAGAATTTGTTATTCTTCAAAATTTATAGTTTTATTACCAATCAAGAGGAAAATTGTGTTAATTAAAAGATCCCATATCATCCCTCATGTTTCTCATCTTTTTATAAATTAATAAAGAAATATTTTCTTTCTTAAAATATGATGAGGAATAAAATTTCCTATTTTTTCTCTTTTTTCAATTTCTCAAATGAAATTATATTCAATTTTTTTTCCTTTTTTCTATTCCTCAATAAGTTACCATATTTGTTAAATCTACATGTATTTCGAATAAAATTTCGCTAACTAACTAAATTTTTTTTCAGGTCCTTATTTATTAAAATCAATATTTGTTACCATAATTGATTAAACTAATTAGATCTTTGGTATCTGGGTAAATATCTTACCAATGAAATCTATAGTATAAATGAAAAGATTACCAAGCAAGTAACTTTCATAATTCTATGAGATCGATCATAATCTCAAAGTTATGAAAAATCAAGAAACATCCGAAATGATTTAGATAAATATAAAAAAAAAATGCACCACTATTTCTTATTTACTATTTCCATCTTCTAATTTGTGCATCTTCTAATTTATTCTTATGATTGTCTAATAAATCTTCCCAAATACTTTTGTGTTCTTAATCTAATTAATTTATCACTTAAATTGAAGTTGGAAAAAAAAAAAGAGAGTCAACTAATTAAGGACCAAGCGAATGAAACAAAAGAAGAAAAGAGATGTTACGAGCCAAATGCCCGATGAGAAATTCTGATTAAAGTCATCTCTCATCTTTATCAGTCTCACAATTGTATAACCTAGATCAACTGAATATAAATGCAAGAAAATGTTTGAGAAATATGTGATCCATATATAAAGGCAAGCTTGAGAAATAGGTGAAAAGTAACATTATTTTTAGAAATATCAATATTTTTTTTGTGAGAAGTAACATAATGTATAGTGAGATATTTTTCAGACAAAACCCCTTTATTTGGTGATACAAATAATGGTCGAATTAGAAATATTTATCTTCTAAAATCTAAATTTTTGTATTGTTCCAATGTAAACCATTCGCTTTCAAATTAGTTGGATTCTGAGAACTGATGCTTAATATGGAATTTTTGATGTACAAAAAAACCCTTATTTATAGTTACCCTTTCTTGTGTGTATAAATTATACTTTGCATGTCACTTAATCCTAAGCCAAACATTTTTAGCGTTTATATCTGAATCGGTTCGTGGAAGAGCGTCGGTGGATCTGATTTAAAAACCATACAAATAAGGTGAACTCATTAAATGTTCCACTTTTTTTGTGTTTCCTAAATATTTGGGATATTTTAAACAAGCAATGCGACGTTGCAGTTATGTAACCGATGTCGGTTTGTTGCTTTGATATTTTGCACAGAGAGGGAAGAGAGATACATCATACATGTGTATCTTATCTTTTTATTTTCATAATTGAGATTCTGAATCAAAACTCACTTTATACTTTTTTCCAAGTCAATCTTTGAGCTAAACTACCATGAATAGAGAATTTGTAGGAAGTCTGACAACCTAATGTTAAGAACCTGTAAAAAAAAATGGCTGTTCTGACCAGTAAATATGTCTATAAAATAACTTATTATGATTGAAATCACAGTTAAAAGTTCGAATTTTTTTTCCTAAACTCCAAACCTTGCGACCACTACCCTTGAAGTAAAACGTTTACTATGACTTGAATTAGTATATATGTTATATTTCATGAAAATTCTAAGATAGATATGCAAAAATGATTGTAGATATTCGATATGTAAACAATTGTATATTTTGTGGTCCATATGAAGTCCACGACTAAAAAGTAGTCTACCTTATTCTAAATAGTTTGAATATTTTGGATAACATGAATTATAGATAGCTTAAACAAATTCTTTAAACACATTTTGCATTATAATTTGGTCAATCAGTAAGTGTGGATAAAAGCGGATGAGAAAGTATTTATCTTTACCAACAAAAAAAGGCAGTTTATTGATCCTATCCTAATAATTAAATTAGCTTAATGGCCCTAACTAATTTGTGTGTTCGTTTAGTAGGACACTAGTACTACATCACTTTTGAAATATACTTGGAAATTCTTACCTAGAAACGAGAAAGTAAAAATAGTTGAAATTAAGTTCAAACATTAAACCAGGTGGTCGTATCCTGGTGGTAAAGGGCTCACAGCTGTGAGTACTGCTATCCGGGTTCGATTCCTAGCCACAACGGATTTAACATTCTTTCCGTTGAGGTGCTGAACCCCACTTGTAGAGATAGTCGGGAATGTGGCTGCCCGGACACCAAAGTTATCAAAAAAAAGTTCAAACATTATGGAACGTCACGATGTCGACACATATAATGAACACGGTGGCAGATTTTGTAGAAGAACCAAGGGCCACGCATTACGAAACTCCATAATTGGCATTCCAAAATAACTTTGGCATTTTGTGGTTCGGTGAGAATAGTCCTCAATCACAACTACCACATTCACAAAAGTTTCTTTTAAACGTGATTATACTCTACACTTACTCTATATGCTTATTTAAAGATTTCTTGTAGTTATTGTTCTTCGCTTTTTCTTGTTGAAGTGTCAAATTGTTTGCTGTTTAGTGCAGTACTTTACTGTTTACGCTTTTAAGAGTTTGAAAGAAAACAGATATTTCCAAGGATATTGCATTTACAAAGAATAATAAACAATAATGTATGGGCCTCTTTCAAAAACAACAAACAAAAGAAACAATGCATGGGCTCACTCAAATACAGAGGAAATCTGCGTAAGAGCATTTACTCCTATGAAATGAAACTTCGCTTTCTAACTTGAACTCTCTTTTTTTTCCCTAATCAACGGGAAGTAAATTAATGACATGATCAACTTTTAGAAGAAGAAAACCAAAAGATCAACAAAAAAATGGGAGTTATATACAGAAAAAGAAAGTTGTTCAAAACGGAAAATTGGAAGGAGACTAAAAACATGTAACATGAAATAAAACAGAGCATGTTCACAAGGGGAGAGATTAAGACAAACACCTAAGTATCAGCCGTCAGTGATGTTGCAGAGGTGAGTTTACTTTTAACTGAAAGAAGTTGTGTAATTACATATTTAAAACACACCAAGCAATTATTTTTAATTAATTATGATGAAATTTGATCCTTTTGCTAATTCTAATTCATTGTTAAATAACTATGATCTTCATGTAGATAAGTAATGCAAAGTGATGAATTTAAAATTCATCTTTCCACATCTCCAAAAATTCGTTACCTTAGAGTGTTCTGGTGATCAATGGCTATTTCTGCCATGAAGTGGATCGAATAACACAAGCTTCGTATCATCAGAAGAATCATGAACAACAACAAAAATGAAACACTTTCGAGGATCAATGGTTTACAAAAGTTTCCTAACTTTCTGGAAATGAGCTATCTAAAATATTCCTCAGGTTTCATGGTCCGAAAACAAGACTTCAGAGTCTGAATATAAAGACTTCTAAGCTCAATTGAGTTTATACCTGCTCGGACCTATTATTGATTCGTTTCTGGTTTTCCTCCAACAATCCTCTCAAGCTGACCAATTCCTTCTCAAGAACTTACTGCATTAGCACTTACTTGGCTCTAGGATGCTTTGTCACTTTTCTTGTAAACGCGAACTCTCCAAATTTGTGCCCAACTTTCCCCTCTGTGATCTTACAACGCACATGAGTTTTGCCATTGTAGATTCTCACAGACGAATCAACATACTCTGGCAGAATTGTCGATCTCCTTGACCATATTTTCCTGTTCAGAGCTGCGTTTTTCTTCTTCATCAAGAACGCATCAACGAACGGATCTTTCCATACAGATCGGCTCACCATCTTATTCCCTTTCTTCTCATCTTCTATACCTTCATCCAAAGACAATGGCAAGCTTGGCCAGTCTTTTGCAACGTTCACATGGATGCTAACCCCATTCAACTCCTAATTCATCACACCAAAGAACCAAACAAAAAGAGCAAATTAACAATACAACACAACACAAAGGGTTAACATAAATTAGCTAGATCGATGATACGTTCGTATTCTAACCTGTCCATCCATAGCTGAAATAGCAGATTTGGCAGAATCCTCACTGGTGAAGTTAACAAATCCATAACCTCTAGACCTTCCAGTCAATTTGTTTGTCATGACTCTTGCTGCAGAAGCAAAGACACGAGACAGGTTTTTTTGTTAAATACACAAGACTGTAAACAATTAAACATAATAACTATAGTCAGCAAGATACTTTAAATCCCGAGGAACACCAAAGCAAAACATAGATACCGTATTGCAAATGTTCCATCAACATAAATCATTCATAGTATAATGATGACTACGAAAACTTAAACCCAACCACACATCCTTGAAATGGATTAAACATAAACTAGTGCAAACAAGAACACGATCTGTTATAGAACAGTGAAACGAAAGATCAGCAAGATCCAGGGCTTTACCTTCTGTCAATCCATTGAAGGTAGAGAAAGCATCCTTCAAGGACTGGTCATCAGTTCCGGGTGATAGACCTGGAATCAAAATTAACAGTAACCAAAACCATTAAAACTGTCTATACAACAAATCAAAAGCAAATACAAAGCAACAAAGAGTCACAACCTACAATATATCAATGAAATCCCAAAAAAAAACTACATGAATAGGAAGTTATATATATATATGTATACTTACCACCAATGAAAAGCTTTGTGGACATGTAACGGAGAGAACCGAGCATTGATGTCACTTGAACATTTCTGTTTTGTAAAGCCCCGAGCTTTGTGCAGAAAGCCATTTCCTTTATGTCTGGAAACTACAAACCCATTAAGATATGTTAACTAAACCCCCCCTTTTGAGCTAAACTAAATCCAACAAAGCCATGAAATATTTCAACTAAGACCTATAAAGAATCCACAAACTCATATTCCAATCGAAACTAGTTGTATCAAATGCTAGACCCAACAAAGAAGTCACATTGGAATCCAATAAATTTACAGACTTTCTTATTAAATGAAGTGGTGGAATTCAAAATGACATAATGATATAAACCCTAAATCGAAAGGAAGAAGGAATCAAGAATCAAGATTTGCAAAAGATTTCATTTTTTCAAATCTAAAGTTGCGATAAGAAGACACATATGAGATGACTTGACTAGGGAAATGAAATCAAGAAGAAGAAACTAAAAACCTGGTGAATCGATAGCTGAGCAAGTTCGTCGTCGATTTTTGCAGATTGTGTAACAAGAACAGCAAACCTCTTTAGGGCTTTGTCGCGATTTGAACCAATCCGGTTTAATTACAGATCTGTGTGTGTCCGGTTTTTTAATTGGTTTATTACCGGTCCATTTTGGTGTCGCGAAACGACGTCGCTTCAATCATACATATCTGCTCTATTTGGGCTCTTGTCTAATTATGAAGCCCATATTATATCTAGTTATTCGAAAGACAGTATAGTTTCCTCCCTATAGATTCCAATCCCTAACAGGTAAATCTCCCACTTTTTGGCTATTTTCGAGTTCTCTCTTTTTAGTCGGTTTAACTTACATAAACCACTTGTTTTCTACTAATTTTTGCTATAGATACAAAAATAAAATAAGAAGAGAAAACTGTTAGGGGAGATCTCTAACTTACATAATATTATTAATATACCAGTCTAATTTTTGTCTAACTATTTAATTTGAATCGTCTATAGTCGCTTGAAAACGCAATTTGAGAAAATCAAAGTTTCTGAAAGCTCAATTGACACATGCAAATTCCATTTAGAATTCAATCTAGTACAAGTTTCGTTGATTAAATTTATTGGCTCCTTTGATGAGTTTATCATGATATTAATGAGACTTTTATATAAACGGAAATACTCAAAAGTAAAAAGATCAACGATGAATATACGTAGAACAAAAAAATGAAGATGATGTCACTAGCTAGTGTTTAATTTTGAGCACATATATTTGTCTAAAATATTTAAATTTTAACTGTTATACTAATACGTTTCAATTTTAGATTAATGTTTATAACTTATACTAATACGTATAGACAATAAGACATTGGGCCATGATCCAGACACATCAGTCTCAGCTTAATTAGAGTCAAAGCCCACTCTACCTGCAGCTCAAGATAAGAAGACAAAACCTGCAAAAGAGAGAAATAATCAAAGAGACGTTAGAGCATGTTTATTGCAGGGTTCTATACAAAGTTATGATCAATTTTTTAATAAAAAAAAATAAAAAAGCGAGAAGAGAGAGAGTATAATAGTTTCTAAATACAGGCACTTTAGAATCTCATCTCTAAAAATCATTACTTTTATTTTTTTGTTATTGGTTCAATTTTCTTAATTTAACTAAATCATAAAGAAAATATTAAAATAATAATATAACAATTATTAAAAAATCTGTTCTGAGGTTCTATGGATAATTATGCTCTTAGTATGGAAAGGAACACTCCTCACTGCCAAAACCAATTTGATCCCTTATTGTCGCTATGTAATGACTCACCACTGACAGCTGTAGTCAGTGGATAAGGATCTAGAATGATCCATAGTCTCTATTAAAAGCACAATATAATCGATGTAAATTATCACTGAAAAAATAAGAGTAAAGTTCAGAGAAACACAAACCTTTTCATAGTATCAGAGCCACTGAAACCTTAACAGGTCCCTTAATGGCTACTACCTACCCGTTTCCGGATAATGTCCATGTCACAAGTTCTGTCACGCTCGAGCTAAATGACAGTAACTACCTTCTGTGGAAAACACAGTTTGAGTTTCTCCTCTCGAATCAAAAACTAATCGGTTTTGTCAACGGAGCCATCAGTCCTCCTGCATCAACACGTCTCGTCGTCAATGGAGATACCACCACCGAGGTTCCGAATCGTCAGTTTGAGTCCTCAGTTATAATTCCAAAGCCCATATTCTATCTAGTTATTTCTAAACGACTGTATAATTTCCTCCCTATATAAAAAGAACCCAATCTAATGACGTAAAAGTGATGTGGTTGCTGGTGAGGTATGCCTAATATTATATGTTTTGTAGAGGTGGTCTTAAATGTCAAAGTAACAACGTTGAGAAGCCTCGCGATCTTGTTCGAGTGATGAGGCATGCATGAAGAGAAGTCTCACTTACGACGGGAATTGTAGTATAAAGTTAATTTACATTCTTTTTGTTAGTGGATTACATATATTATCAATTATTAGAAATGCAATTTTATCAATATAAAGAGTTTAGGAAACTTAAAGAACAAATTCCGTTAGTATCAGCCTAACATACTTAGATACTACTAGGCTTTGTGATGATGGTCTTTACAAACAATGCATTGTATTGGTTGGACACTTGGACTTCACTCCTCACCTAGAGAGTCCATGTATAATTTTAAGAGAACAAACAAAATGGGCTTTTTTTTTAATATGTGAGCTCACTGCTCGCACATTATTGTGTAAATAAATAAAAATAATAGTAAATTCTTCTTATATGAATAAACAAATATTATCGTTTTGAATAGGAAAGTAAAATTTGTTTGTTATGAATTTTGAGCTTCAAAACGAAAATCAGTTTTTAATTCATTTTTTTTTTAAAGAAAGATGATTTTCTGTAAAAGTAAAGTGGAATTATAGTTGGAAGAATGTGATGCTATAATGATCCATGATAGTTCATTATATCGATAATATTGCAATTTTAATAATTAATGAAGAGTCATTGTCTTGCCTTGGCACATGGGCAAGAGCTACATCCCATATTGCAATCAATTCTTAATATTTCTTTCACTTAAAAAAAAATGTGTAATTTCATGAACATGCCTAAGCCAGACATATCAAATCAGTCTATCTCAATTCTCATTTTTTCTCAAAAACAAGTCCTAAAATTCTTTGAAGGAGATCGCCTAGGGAATACATTTAATTACACAATTTAATATCATGTAGAACTGGATGACGATATCAGTACGTCCAGATTATTCCGTGCATTGATTAAAACGGTAAAAAAGCATGTTAATTTATATCATACTAAACCAATAATTGAGTCCAGAAGTGCCAGAAGAAGCATATGGTTGTCCATATTCGCAGCACTCTATCCATTTTTTTTTTTATCTATCGACTTAAGATTCTTTAAAAGCAAAACTCACGTAAATTCGCGATGTATGGTACATTTGTCAACAAAAAAAGTACGATAAAAAGTACTAATATCGTTTAATAAAGTATTGAATTGTGATCATTTGTCAAAAAAAAAGTATTTAATTGTCTAAATGTCATTTTCTCATCAGAATTTCTAATCTGCCGACAGATAAACAAATATCTATGAACCGTGTGAAGTATGGATATAAACAAGTAGGATCTATAATAAAACTAGTTAAGACATCAAAAATTCTAACAAGGAAAAAGAAGAGAATGTGCGCTTCTCTAGCTGTGAGAAACATGTGACAACGACCGCGTAAAATTTACAATCTAATGTTTTTTTTATTTTGCTCTGGAAGACTTCGATTGATTGCATCGATGATCGTATCTAGTTGTAGTTCATATCTGCAACTGGAGTTAATTAATTCATTCTCAGTAATAATGTTATTTAGTGTATCTCTCCAACATTTCTACTTTTGAACAAAAGAAATAGATGCAACATCGCTCACATATATCACAATATTATTCAATATGATAACCCAATTATTGTTGATTTTTTTTTTGTCAACTTTTGAAATAGGATTATTTTGATAAAAATGGAAGTCCTTTTTCCTGTTTTTAATAAATTGTCATATAAGAATTGGAAATCTGGAATGATAAAATTTTGGAATGAAATTTGATCTTTCACATCGAGCAACACCATATTACCAATCAACATATGACACATAATGGATATATATGATTGCATGAAGATAGTTACAAAAAAAATCAACAATAATTGAGGAGATGATGAGAGAAAAAAAAACTAAAAAAAAAAGACTAGAAAAAAGTATCTTCTCAACAAAGGAGGAAGAAACCTTTGCCGACAAAACAGAGGATGAGAGGTTTGTGAAGTGAAGAAGGAAGTGGTGTAGTGTAAGTTGTAAATGGTCTTTTCAACTTGCAAAAAGCCAGTTATCGAGAAAATTGCTAATTGGTCAACAAAACCACTGTCCCTTTCAGAACTACTGAATTGGGAAACGGGCTTTCGGCTAAGGTAAATCTCCCACTTTTTGGCTATTTTCGAGTTCTCTCTTTTTAGTCGGTTTAACTTACATAAACCACTTGTTTTCTACTAATTTTTGCTATAGATACAAAAATAAAATAAGAAGAGAAAACTGTTAGGGGAGATGTCTAACTTACATAATATTATTAATATATCAGTCTAATTTTTGTCTAACAATTTAATTTGAATCGTCTATAGTCGCTTGAAAACGCAATTTGAGAAAATTAAAGTTTTTGAAAGCTCAATTGACACATGCAAATTCCATTTAGAATTCAATCTAGTACAAGTTTCGTTGATTAAATTTATTGGCTCCTTTGATGAGTTTATCATGATATTAATGAAACTTTTATATAAACGAAAATACTCAAAGTAAAAAGATCAACGATGAATATACGTAGAACAAAAAATTGAAGATGATGTCACTAGCTAGTGTTTAATTTTGAGTACATAGATTGTCTAAAATATTTAAATTTGAACTGTTATACTAATACGTTTCAATTTTAGATTAATGTTTATAACTGTTACCCGCGGTCAGGAAAAAAAAAACTTTCGTGTCTAGCCAGAGTTGCTAGACAATCAATTGATCTAGTTAAGTTAATAAAGTAAAGGTATAAATTCTCATAAGTCTATGTATAGCAACTGAAGATCAGCAACAAACGTTAAGAGTATTATATTTATCTACATGCTAGTTGAAACAAATGATCATCTAAATCTCGTTTGAACACACTCTTTGAATTTGATTAATGTAACCATAGATTGCACACGGTTTCATATTTGGTGGCACTACATACTTTGGCTTATAATAATTTCGATTCACGAGAGTTTGTTGTATAAAAAAGAAAAATAAAAAATAAAAGACGGGATCTAGGTCTTGTTATTCTTCTTACGTTATTCGGCTTCAGATCTTAGGATTCTACAAGTATGGGAAAAAAGAAAATACAAGTAACGAGTGAAGAATTTATTGCCACATTTAATGCTCAGCATGTTATCGCCTTAATTACAACGACCATTCCTAATTATCTTAGTTACAAAGTCGTTTTAATTATCATAAACCCACTTGTAGCTCTGGTTAGGCATGGCTCCCAACAACGTCCATTTTTCTTCTGTTTGTAAACAGATCCAGCCGAGTTCTAAGCTCGAATCTAAGCTCTTCCAAAAGCCTGTAACCTTGATATGTTGCTGTTTGCGAATATCCTATCAAGGTGTGTGAAAGGAGTGTATGTGCTTCTTTCTATGCTTTATATATTCGCTTAAGGCATGGTTTACTATGTTTGCTGGTTCCCGTTGGACACATTATAAAACTCTATATTTCCTTGCTTTCAAAATGAACAGCATGACCCATGAGAAATTTGCTATTCACTTCTTGAACAATGATGATTCGGATTTTACAAAAAAAAAAAAACGGAAGTCAAATCTAAGTACACTAAATTTTAGAGAAAAATATATGCAATAGAGGGAGTCAAGGATAATACCCATGTTTGTAACAATATGTAAAGGACATTCAAATAACGTGTGGTCACTTGTTCTTCTATTCCTCCATATCATTGACATAAATTGTCACGATAATCTCCTCTATTGCTCCATATCATTGATATAAATTGTCAGGATAATCTATATATATACTACACTATCTGTTCCTTAGGAATTAATGTTTGATATTTTTATAGATTTTTTAAAAATTATGGAAATGAATATTTCTTATATATTGTTATTGTTAAAATAGATAAAATTATAAAATAGACAATAGTCAAAAATGCATTTTTAAAAAATCAATTTTTTGAAATTATATTAAAAATGACTAGTAGCATTTTATATGATCTAAATGACTAGTAGCATGTTATATATAGAAACCTGTTCACAGTTTAAAATTTTAAATAAATAGAAATAAATCAGTTTTTACATGCGTTTGCTGATTAGAACCAATCAGTTATTATTACACTGGCTTTGTTTTTTTTTTTACCTTCTCTGTTCGTCCCGGGGGATAAATGTTTCTCATATCTACGCGCGGCTAGCACACCTGGAAGAATCCACCTTTGCAACGGTAATACTAAAAGTAAATTATAATCAATGAACATGTAGTTCATATGGGCATATTATATTTATACCCAATTGGTTAACTTTTTGGCTATTGCCCCCTAGCTGGTAAAAAGAGAGATATGTTATCTTCTTAGCGAACGAATTATTGGCTACTTTTCACTTTAATAATTTTCTTTATGAAACTATGATTGGACACTGAATTTCCAAAAACCTTACAGCTTTTCTTCCTGACAAAGCAATATTATTTACTGCTATGTCAGCTCTATCGTACCCTATACATACTACATTTTCAGATATTGATTTTTTTTTTTTTTGTAAAATGTGTTATCAAAAATATCTACCCTATACATACTACATTTTCAGCTGTTAACACATATTTATGTTATTATCTTTTTTTTATATTATTATCATATTTAAGTTAAGAGACTTTTAATACTCGGGGTAGATATTTTCGATCCAGTTTTTGTGATTGGTTTTATTGTTATTCTAGGCTCTAGAATTTATTAGCATCATTTTTTTAACAATATACAAACCAGTATAGCTACATGTCATGATCAATGCCATATTGTTTTTTTTTTGTTTTACATTGAACCATGTTCGATGGATTTCAGGTAATACATTTCATGCAAGTTTAGTAAAGACAAAATATTAGTTCAAATGACCGAATGGTTCATGAGAAACGTTTGCATGCAATGGTAGAATCGAACTACTATTTTTCTATTCTAGTATCTATCACCAATTTGATCATTTACGCGTTGGATTTTAGTTGGAAAATATGACAAATTTGTCTACGAGACTCTAACAATTTTGTTTTTCTTATGTTCTTATCATTTTCAGGACTAATTTGCTATCCCAGAATTCAGATCCAATAATATTCTTCGGTTAAACAGTAGGCTACGACAATTAGCTTTTTCAAAATTTAAGACACATGGTAGTTTTGGTTGAATAAAATTCATATGCCATATTCAATACTTTTATAATTTATATGGAAAACGATCAAATCATTCACACTGTATAACCGTACCGACAAAGAGTTCCGTTTTCAACTGAAAAAGCCATGGAAGGGACAAAAAGATAGGCGACTGACTCTATGGCTTTCTCAAATCGCTTTCAAATTATTGGTAATTAATTTTAATTTTAATTCTTGAAATGTGGCTTAGACCACCGACACTTTTTTTATAACCATCTTGCAAATGAAAGTTTATCACGGAATCTTCCGAAATTCGATTAGTATAGTACTTGACTAAGCTAGAAGTGTAAGCATCGAAATTAAACTATGTCATCTCTAAAGGGGTAAACGCATGTCCCAGTTAATCGAATGTCCCAGTTAATCGAATGTCCCAGTTAACGCATGTCCCAATTAATCGAACTTTTTCTTAACTTACGTCATAATTCAATATCAGATTTTAGACTTTGAGAAAAATAAAAATAGGAATATTGCCAACGTAAAATTAGTAACAAGTCTTCATAATATTCTAGAAAAGATAACCGAAATATATTTAAAATTTTGAATATAACATTTTTATGATCTCCAAATTTATCACAATTTATTAAAAGCAAAAAAAAGAAGAAAATTGAGAATTAAAATATTAGTAGGAGTTTTTTTTGTTTATATTATAGATTAGAAAAATTTCTTACTTAAAAAACTATTTTATATTTTATTTTGAGGTATATTAGTACCCCAATTTGTTTTTGTGGAAGTTTAAAAGTTTTAGGAAACCATCATAAAAATATTCTTACAACTAATGTAATTATAAAATAGTTTTAGAAAAACACGTCCGTAATTGATTTTTGAAAAAAACGTCAAGCCTAACAAACCAACAAAATCCAGTTAAATCCCAGATTAGTCGTAAATAATTTCTAAACTTTAGTTTTTTTTTGTGGTCGACATTGTTAACTTAGTATTAACATAGTATACTCTACGACTAACTAAGCGAAATTTAGATTTCATATTCTTTGAGAGACATATAGCTTATATAATTAATTAGGTTAAAATAAAGTAGATTTTAAGCTGATCTTGGAGTGGAGAATATATAATTCTGGAAGGTTTTGTCGGTGACATGCCCTTACATCTACTAATTGCTACAAAGTAGTAAAATACATAGCGATGCCGATCTTTAACGTAAACGAATTATTTATAACAAATGAAGTGATAAAAATATACAATATTGTTATGACTGTCCAGCCTCGCACGAGCTTCTGCAATAAATGAAGAACATGGTGAATCTTCTATGAAGGCAACGAACGAGGTTTTGGGCTCACTTTTAGAGACCAGTGCAAATCGAAGTCACAGTTTAAATTAAAATATCTTACTTAACAATAAGTCAATAACGGTAGAATCTCGAGAAATATACATATTTCCACGGATTTTTAAATTTGACAGCTTATACAACTCTGACTCCTCGACCAAATTCTTATTTTATTAAATACTGCATGAATTAGTATTTTTGCTATTTTCAAAGACTTTATATCTAATTTATCAGCAAGTAGTATGTATCGTCGTAATAAAAGAGAATATTGACACTCAACCAAAAGTAACGAAAAGAAAAAAGTAGTAATAACGAGGGACCTATACAATATCGCATCCAATGAAAGAAGCTTCGAATTAGACATTTTAAAGCAATTATATGATTACAATTAAGAAACCACATATTTCCCCGCTCTCTTAACTTTTACACGCCCATATTTTTCTATTGATTTTGAAATTCGACCTAACTTTTTTTTCCCAGCTCATTTATACACTCGTTTCTTTTCCAGCTAATTGCAATTAAATTAGGGATGTCAGTCAGAGCAAATCATTGATCTGGATTTACTTCAATCTAGATTTCTAGTAGTTATCATATAATACATGTATTTTAATCTTGCAGTAGAATATTGTTGAGTAAATAAAAGCTTAGTTTTGGCTACTGTTTTTGTAAAAAGTTACGAAATACAATAAAGTGGGTATGTAAAAGTGGAACTTAATATGTGTTTTTTTTTTGGCTTTTAGATTACGGAAGATTGCGTAATTCTTTAGACGATCATGTTTATCTTATTTGCTTTTTGTCGATTTCTTTACCGTCCCTCCCATTTTTATTTACATCAACACTATAGTTGTTATATGGTATTGTACTAAAAAATACACTAATCAAAATTTGAAAATAATTTAAGAGTTGAAAAGTAAATGATAATTAAATAAATATTTTAAAGTTAATAATTAATAAATGAAATGAAAAGCAAAGCAAAAAAAAGTAAGAATTCTTTTTAAATTGATTATTTCATAATTTTCTACAGAATTCAAAATACAAGAGTAAGAGAAATTACTAGAGAAATATGCTGAATGCATGTTTAGAGATTGTTTTATCCTTTGTAATCACTCATCCTGTTTTTATAATTTGAAATTTTGTTTGAATTTTATTTTGGCGAATTCTACTATTATTAATCAAAACATGTTATTTCTGTTTTTTGAATAAGTTGTTGGTTCACTTTAATATTTACAATTAGTTTAATTATATATGTTTGAACATATTTTTCATTTCACCTGGGTTAAAATTCATGGCCTAACTTCATTTCGTACTTCTACATTCAATATTATTTTCTTTTCTATTTATAAATTTTTATAAAAAGTTTATTAAACATGATTTAAATTTTTTATTAAACATGATTTAATAGACCATAATTTATTCTCCTATGTATGATAATTTAAGCTAGGCTGGGGATGAATATTGGTGTATTTAAGCTTAAAACAATGTTTTAAGTTTTGCTACAAATATACCTGAATCATGAATTGATATAGTTTTTCATTTTTTATATAAAAAACAGCTTAACATTAGGTAGTTTATATATTTTCATAGAAAAAAACATTACATAAAAGTTTGAAATTTACTTTAACATCATATAAGTTAAGGGTATAGATGATATAATATTACTTTTAAAGAACTGATCGTTTGGAACTCTTTACACTATCTGCAAAATCGATTTTTATAGTTTATATATAAGTAATTATGCAAGTTTATTTTGTTTAAAATCATCCATTCATTCATGCTACTGCAATAAGTCGATAACTCATGGCGATCTGTTCAGATCTCTAACATTAATTTTTCAGCTTCAGTCTACTATATATTTTAAAATTGTTTATGCGTAGAATGTAAGCATCTTTTGAAAACGCGTAGACTATCAACAAGTTGACTATTTTACCATTTTCTTGCTTTTGTCCTAAAAAGGTTTCATTTATTTTCTACCTGTACTGTTCTTATATTAAGTTGAACCCACCCTGATTTCACAATATATGATTATAAAACATTTCACAATATATGATTATAAAACATAATGCGGGGAGAAAAATATAAGTCAACAAATAAAATTGGTCCAAATGTTCACACATAAGAACATGTGGAGGGAGTCACATGGGGCACTCTCCTGTCATTTCCTCGCACCACAAGACAAACCGAAGTGGGGCTGTCCTCTTGCATAACCAATGTGTTAAAATTCCTTAATTATTTGAATCATTTGGTTATATACTTTGACAACGAAGGTCCATACTTTAGTCATATTATAGTTCTTAACAAAAAAAATTCCATATTAAAGTATGTACACTTTACTGTTAAGTAATAGAACAGTCACTGCTATTTTAATTAGACAAATTCCAGTTAGTTACTTCATGTTTGATTATCTCCATATCATCTTAACTACTTCTTCTTTACGTCTTTCAAATACTTTTTAAACAATGTCGTTTTGGCATCTTTTATATAGATTAAGAATATATTCAAGCATATTAAAATCTATCTAGTTACCTCATATTAAATTGAAATAACCAAAATTTAAAACTATTACATTTTACTAAGGAGTGAATTAGCTAGGTAATTACTTTTGAAATTCGTTTTGAAAAAAAACAGCAATTATTTTAATTTGTTTGTAAATAAAGCAAATTAACTGTATAAGTTGATGAAACAGAAAGAATACTATCTTAACAAGTAACAATGATAACATGTTTTGTACAAACGCATTCGGTCTCATGAGTGAGCAATCGTTCATATCATGAAGATTGAGATAAATCTAGCATATTTGTTAGTTTTAATTACCTTATTTCAGTTAAAATGATTTATATTTATATTTCTTGATTTCCCTTGAAATTTAAACTTTCATCTTTACAATTATGAAATAAGGTAAATAAGAATTTGATCGACTACAATTTGCAACTCTTTTTTTTAATCGTATTCGTAACATATTACATCTCTAAAGATAAAGAAAACGACAAGCTTTGATATCTAGAATCTAGTTCTGTAATGAATAAAGCTTCGTAGTTAATAAACTGATCTTGACTATTAAAAATAAGTAAATAACTCAAAAGACTTTTTAAAGATAGCAAAAGTAAACTCTGTAAGAAGTTTCCCATATTGTATATAATAGTAATGGAGAACAATCTAACTCTCTCCAATGGCATAAAGCCTAACTTGTACATCCTTCTTATATTTCGGGTAAAATTACACTCGTGTTAAAAAACCAACGTCACCATCACAACTACAACAGTACCTTTTTGTCTTTTGGGTGAAATACAACAGTACTTTTAATTATTTATTATAGAAATTAACTCGTTGATTTATATTATATCTTTATTACGGAAAAAAGTGGTTTCCGACCAGCAAAATTTCTCTCTTTCTCTTTATAATCATAAGATCGTTCCTTCACTTAGTTTTTCAGGGCTCGAAAAAACTCTCTGAAACCCTCAAAACTCTTAAAGAAACTTTCATTTTTCAGAAATATAACATTTTTTCGAGCCCCTTCTTTCGATCCATAGAGACGAGATCCCACTGACAAATCTAAATCAGTAAGAGTTTCAATCAAAAGACGAAAATGCCTCTGTCTACGACGGCGGATACAAGCAAGACGGTTAAGCTGGAGAGGTACAACAGCTACCTCCGCAAGATTCACAGCACAAAAGTTCTCAACGCTTCTTCTAAAGTTCTTTTCCGAGCAACACTCCTCGTCGCTCTTGTCCTCGTCCTACTCTTCGCAATCAACTACCCTCCACTCTCTGACAGCCGTGCCGCCGCAGCAAACCATCTCCACCGACGTAGCTTCTTATCAACCGGAATCTTCTCTTCCTCCTCTTCTCTAGGCGAAGGAGCCGCTTGGGAGAAGCGCGTGAGACAATCCTCAACAGCAAAACGACCACATGGCCTCTCTGTCCTCGTCACAGGAGCTGCCGGATTCGTCGGATCTCACTGCTCACTCGCGCTTAGAAAACGTGGTGACGGAGTTTTAGGATTCGACAACTTCAACGATTACTATGATCCATCACTCAAAAGAGCTAGACAACAGCTTTTAGAGAAGCAACAAGTGTTCATCGTCGAAGGAGATCTCAACGACGGTCCTCTCTTGCGTAAGCTTTTCGATGTCGTCCCTTTCACTCACGTACTTCACTTAGCAGCTCAAGCCGGAGTTCGTTACGCGATGAAGAACCCTCAGTCTTACATTAGCTCAAACATCGCTGGACTCGTTAACCTACTTGAAGTAGCTAAAGCAGCTAACCCTCAGCCTGCTATCGTTTGGGCTTCGTCTAGCTCCGTTTACGGACTCAACACTGAGAACCCGTTCTCTGAAGAACACAGAACGGATCAACCAGCGAGTCTTTACGCGGCGACGAAGAAAGCAGGGGAGGAGATAGCTCACACTTACAATCACATCTACGGTCTTTCTTTAACCGGACTACGGTTCTTTACGGTTTACGGTCCTTGGGGAAGACCAGACATGGCTTACTTCTTCTTCACGAAAGCCATACTCCACGGGCAATCAATCGACATTTACAGAACTCAGGACAATCAAGAAGTGGCGCGTGACTTCACTTACATCGACGATATCGTTAAAGGATGTGTCGGTGCGTTAGACACGGCGGAGAAAAGCACGGGAAGCGGCGGTAAGAAGCGAGGACCGGCTCAGTTACGTGTTTACAATCTCGGGAACACTTCTCCGGTTCCTGTCGGGAGATTGGTTTCGATATTGGAAGGCTTGTTAGGGACGAAAGCGAAGAAGCATCTGATCAAAATGCCAAGAAACGGTGACGTGCCTTACACGCATGCGAATGTGAGTTTAGCGTATAAAGACTTCGGGTATAAACCAACGACGGATCTCGCGGCGGGGTTGAGGAAGTTCGTCAAGTGGTACGTTGGTTATTATGGGATACAGCCAAGGGTAAAAAGGGAAAACTCTCACGCCGAAGATTCCGCTTAAATAATCTCTCCCTCTCTCTGCTTCATCATCATCACATGCTTGTTTTTTTTTTTTCCTTTTTACAAAAAAAAATTATTTACAGGGACAGATTTCTGTATTTTTCCGTTTTTATTTAAAAAATGCCAAAAAATCATTAATGTTTTTTATGGTGGTCCTTTTTTAGGGGGATCGAAGTGTGGGAATTAAATTGTTACAGCTGTATGTTATAATAGAAAGATATATAGAAGGAAAAAGGAAAGGGGAGAGAAGGAAAAAAGAAAGAAAAATGGGTATAATTGGAAATATATGTGGGTTTGTTATGTAATAAATGATGGGTTAATGATCTTGCTGGAAAGTGTTTAGAGAGCAGATCTTAGCCGTTGGATTTTTATAATCAAGGAATGAAACCTGTGATCCATTATCAACTGTAACATAAATTTTATTCTCCTTTTATTTTTTACTTTGTTTGGCTTTTCTCTCCATCAACTTTTTTGCTTTCACTTTTAATGTTTTTTCTTCTTTACTATTTCATGCGAAAACCACAAATGTAAGAGACTAATTGAACTAACCAGAACTAAAGCTCAAACCGGATTTGACTTTGAGAAGCTAATTCGAATCGCAATAAACCAAAACGAGAAAGGAAGAGGACCATTGGCATTGGACCCCCTTTTTGTCATCAATCATCATCTTTTTAGTTTTTAATGTTATTATTTTCTTTTTTCTTTTAACGAGTTTTAGCTTTAATTTTTGTATGGATAAATCGATTATATAAATTTGGGTAATTGTTGAGATATTAGCTTTTGAAGGTGCGATGCCTTGCATATTAGCAATTTAGCAATAGGTATTTAATTGTCAAATTAGTTCATACCAGTACATCTTTTTATTTCAGTTAATATTTTATTTAAAATAAAATTATTAAATCCTATTCGGGTTTTTGATTTAAATTCAGGTTAGATTTAGACTTTAAATATTTTTGACCATCTGGCCACTTCCAAAATTTCATAAGTAGCAAAAATGTTCTTCCGCAGTACAATTTGTGTTTGCACAATGGTTGTGTAAGTAAGTAAGGATTGAGTTCATAAAAAGGTATTTGATAACACACTGAAAATGTAAGATCTGGACTAAACAAAGATTTTCTATAGTTGTAGTGAAATGCGAATGAAATATACCTTAAACGAAATAAGACTTGTACTGGCTTGAATATGATATTTGACTTGTCAGCGTTTGGTCTGTCTAATCTGATTGATTTGGGGAGTATAGATCTGCATACTTGGTGATGTTATATGATAATAGATATATACTCATTCTTGACATGATCCAGGTATGTAGTGGAAAATAAAGATATTCAGATATGAAGCTATTTTATGTATATGTATTTAGTTATCCTATGTCTGTCCAAGTTTGATTCATCATCTTGATGTAATCTATCAGGTTTGTACCCAATGCTTGTAATACGCCTCTTACCTGTCCTTTCTCATGTCATTACAATATATTTACCCGTTTCAAAACCTGCAGCTAACTTTTGAGTTGGTTTTTCGGTAAATGAAGTATAGTATAAAAGATCCAACCATCCGAAAAGCTATATTGCTAAATATGTCTTTATCCGAACACAATGTATGAGAAAGACTGTTGTGGCTTTTGAGGAATCGGTGCTACTTGCCTATAGGTTCTATAACCAATGACGCTACACTTGTTGAGCCTCTGAAATAAAATATATCATCAAACGGTTTTAGTCGAGGCATGAAACAGTTGTTGGTGGAAGAAATATTAATATGGTTTAAAGCAATGGGCATTAAGCGTACCGACCGTCGAATAATTAACGCAAAAGAGATCATTGAATCTTTTAAGTATTATTATCAGCTTACGAATTCAAATATGGGAGACAAAAAGAAACGAGATATGAGAAACAAAATGATAGACATTCATTGATCAATACTCTGGTTCAAAGGAAAGAGATTACAAAAGAGAGAGAGAGAGAGCAAACAAGCAGATATGCAACAACAAAAACATTGTAGCTGGAACTAATTGAGTGGCACTAAGCTCGGAACAAAAGAGCACATAAGTGGATAACAATGTCTGTGAGCAGATTCTCCGAGATCCACTTTCTTCAAGGATCCATCCACCCCAAGGATGTAAGCTACGTTGCGGTGTGGACTTGTGTCGAGTCTGTCTATGTCCAAAACTATGGCGACTTGCTTCGCCTCGTCAATGAAGAAACTAGCACCGGTAACCGAAAACTGAAACTGAGGGTGAATGAGTTGTTTCAAACTGACGGATAAGAAGACCTTGGTGTTCCACGAGACGGCGTTGGGGTCAATGTAAGAGGAAACCCAGATCTCCAGCTTTAGTGTATCCCAAGGCTGAAACAAAACCACAAGTTGCTCTTCTCTGACAACAGAGAGACTCACAGTATCTTCAGGTACAGGGTCAAAGGGAAGAGGAAGACGCGGCCCAAATGTCTCGCTTGTGAAATCGAAACAGACCAAGAAACTTTCTTCAAACTCCTCCTCTGTAGCAAACCAGTAGGTGTTTCCCTTGAGAGACACGCCACGGTGATAAAACTCAATCTTCCAGTGTGGAGTGGCATCAAGAAGCCTCCAAGAATCAGAGCGAATGTCGTAGATTTTGAACTCGACAAAAGCGGGGCTAGAAAAATCGATGTATCTCAAGATTTTGTAGGAGTTGCTGCTCTTGTCGTGTCCGAGGGCATACCTATACCTGTCGAGTCTGCCGAAGTTATGCGTGGGCACGATCGACCGGGTTTGACCCAAATGCGGGTTCCAAACCACGAGCCTAGTGTTGTCTTTGGAGATGCATAACAAAAGACCCTCGCAATGAAAGACTTGGCAGACATGTATTTGATCTGAGTCGTTGGGGCAAATAAGTTTACCTTCACGCTTTAGACATGATTCAACGTTGTGCTTGTCGGAAAGATCGACTCCCATCAAATAAACGTTAAAATCAATCATCATCACCACCTTCAACTCCTTTGAAGCTTTTTCTTGACGCTTAAGGCGCTTCTTTGCAAAGAAGCCGCATCTGGACAAACTGTTCCACTTTTTGCATGTCGATCGGACAGGTCTCAGAGTCCTCAACGGCACTCGACAGAGCACCTCCTCCGCCATATCTTTTGGCAGATCCGACATCTTCTTCATCTTACGAGTATCGTTGATCTAACGCAGATTAACTTGTCGGAAAAACAAACAAACCCACCTTATATATTTTGTATTTTTTAAAATTAAATTTTAGGTTAGACTTATGTCTTATCTTTCACATTCGAAAAATCCATTAAAATCAAAATAACAATTATGAAAAGGGCTTTCAAATTGCCTTATATTCTTTTTAAAAGATTACTTTTAATATAATCTAAACAGATTTTTTTTAATATTATTTTATTTAAAACAAAATTTCATTTATTAATGTACAAGAATTGAATTTTACAAGAACTGAACTTTACAAATCAAACCAGGAAAAAAAATTCACAAATCAAATCAAGAAAGAAAAAGGCATGGTATTAGTTTCTCTGAATTGCAATTTTTCCGGTGAAACTGACGAACATTGTCCCACTCGTATCTATCAACATAAAATCCATCATCAAAAAAGAATAAACCTTCTATGAATGGGGAAGGGCCCGGTTTGATGCTGAAACAGGAAATGGCGTGTGCGCATGGTGATGAAACAGAGCAACAATATCGTTCTACCGAGCCATTCGATTCTCGATCGCTCTAAAATATGTTGTAATTCTTCGTGATTTTTAACTGGTAAAATTCGAGGTTTTAGATGGAAAAAAAGAAAAAGAGAGAAGAGTCCAGAATTTTGATTTTTTAATCATTTTTTTCTCTCATATGACTTTTGTATTATCATTATTTACTATTCATTATATTCCAATTTCATTTTTTCCCATTTAATCATCATTTTCCAAGTTTAATGTTAAAATTATTTTTTCTTCTTTTAATTTTTTTTTATGGCATATACTTTTATACATGGATTAATAGATCACAACATTTTTATAAGTTTCAATTTTAAAATTATAAGAAAGGTAAAAACATACCACCTATAAAACTTTAATATCAGATTTGTAAGCAAATATCGTAAACTTTAATTCAAACAATTTATACTCGAAAATTGAATAAAATTTTAAAAATAAATGAATATCTGAACCTCGAAGCTTCTGATTTAGATCTATTTTTTTATCGTCAAATTAGATCTATATAATATGTAATTTATATATATCACAGCATATTAATTTGTATATATTTATATATATCAACATAAATGTTTTATATTACAATTTAAATCTACAAGTAACCTACTACATTACTACATGTAATAATATATCATGTTATTTAAAATTTATAATATAAGTTTCTATCTATCTTTTTGTGTTTCTTTACGCTGATGTTATTCTACGTAATTAAATTTCACACTTTCCTACTTTTTTTATTCTCCACACATATCTACACGCTTTTTCGTTTCCATAAATTGCCACTAAGTATATTCCATTAATTGCATATTCAATGAAGCACTGATATTAAATCTTTTGCAATTACCAATCAAATTAGGAATTCAAATATCCCACTTCATTTACTGTGTTGAACAAACATTTTTCCCCACTTGCACATTCGCTTACGGTGAAAGCATATCACTCACCATATCAATTTTTTAGGTATCCTTACACCAAAATCCTCATCGAGTTTTTCTCTCTGATGAAAAACTAAATAAGTTTCATTTTCTTATTCTACAAAAAATTCTTTTTTTTTTTTTCAACTCTTATAGATTTTATTTAAAATAAAGTTTATCTTTTATAATTAATATTACCTTTACTAAATATTATTTAGGTAAGAATTAAAATAATAATATTTATTTAGTTTTATGTTTTCGTAAATCAGAATTCTAATTATATAATCGGATATTCATAATATTTAAATACAATTATAATTTCTTGTTCAAAACCAAATAAACCTAACCCAAATTAAAAAGAGTAAATTTGATATCAATATATTAGTTAATTATTACAAACTAAAAAACTGAAAAAAAGAAAATTGAGACCGGATCAAAATGTGAGTTGAATACCTTTAGATATGATCAGATTATTATTTGGGATCTTGTATTGAAATTCAGATATTTAGCATGGTAGATCTGGATTCAGATAGTAAAATTTTAGATCCGTTAAAATAGAATCTAGATATATTAATTTGGAAGTTCTGATATCTGAATTCAGGTTCTAATTATATATTTATTATTAAAATTTTAAATATATTAATTTTCAAATCCGATATCTAAATTGAATTAAGATCCTAATTTATATTTATTAATAATATACTGAATATATTAATATTATACAAAAAATATTTTTTTATAAAATTCAAATTTTAATATTCTTGTTTTTAAAAAAAAAATATAAATTTTCAATTTAAATATTATTTTAAGTATTTTAATATATATTTTTAAAAAATTAGAATTCTCTAGCAGAATATCCAAAATCCTAATATCCTTTGCCACAAATCTTGATCCCAAATACTTGAAACACGAATCCAAATACATATTCGGATCCTTATTAACTCAACTACTTCTCAACATTTGATTTCACTCTAATTGCGAAATAAAATCATTACTCTAATTGCGAAATACAAGAGTTGTTAACATAAAATGATACTTTATCCCTAAAATCTAACAAATAGGGTACTTTTTGGTAGAGGTGTACTTTGGGCGATGGAAAAGTCGAGGAAGCCCTTAAACGTAACCAAATTATCTTTTCCCTCATTACTTTTCAACCAACTGTCACCCATTTTCACCTCTCTCTTTTAACTCTCTCTTTTGTCTCTCTCGGGTAAAAACCCTAATTTCATTACGATTTCATTTATTACCTGTGGTAAACTGGGAGATTCTTTCTTCTTCCTGAGTTGAATTCCGGCGAGTGGACGGTTGATTCCGAGTTTAATCCTGCTGACTCTACACCATAGGCCGGTGGCTATTTTGCAATTGGGGTTTGTTAGTCACGATTTGTCTTCCCGTTTCTCTCTTTGAAAACCCGTCGCTGTAACCTGTTCGCGAACGGAGGCTCTATTTTTCTGTCACTCGCCGTGGTCATGGTCGGTGATGGAGCCCGTGACACATGCTCCCTTACATTATCAGCAAACTCTGCAATCTGAAGAAGACGCAGTTTCGGGGGCTTGAGCCTTTTACATGGAACCGGATAATCGGCATTTACGAGAACAATCGTTCAAGGGATTGCGGTCCGTTGGCCATCAAATATATGGAGATGTATTGTAATGGAGACCCGTCTCCCTCTATGTCTGGTATCAGTGATGACCTTGTGGATGATTTTCGCAAAC
>OVBI01000953.1:0-46474 GCA_900406495.1 Sisymbrium altissimum
TCCAGCTTGATATGATGAAGTGTGTCGGTCAGCTCGGTAGCCAGGAGGGTTGTGTTTACCGAGCTGGCTAGCAGATACCGTACAGCTCAGTAGGAATGGTGAAGGAAAACATGCATCTTGCTGCTCCAAGCTTTTCTACCGAGCTGGACAGCANTATTTGTGGACCCCATCACTTTTTCGTATGAACTCTGTTTAATCTAATTCTTCTTCCATGAGCTTCATAATTGACTTAAGAACATTTTCCAAGTGGTTTCATGTTCAAAAGTCTTATGGTTTGGAAGATACACCTCGATCATTGAACGTATATCCCGACTGCTCTGTGCTGATCAGATCAACGTTTTGTGGCAAGTGCTTGGCAAAACATGCATTCAGGTCGTGTGTGTCAGCCAGCTCGGTAGGATTTACTGCCAAAACATTGAGCTGGCTGTCCTGAAAGCCTGGTTGATTGCCTTTTAATCGAGAAATCATAACTTTCGTTGGTTTATCGGAGGAATCGTTCATAGGATGAAACGATCAGCTGAACACGATGGAGAGATGCCAGACAGCTCGGTATCACTAGCAGGTCTTGATACCGAGCTGGCTGTCTTATTTCGTCCAGCCGATCATCCTTTGTTCAACGATTTGCGAGTTCACCGATTCCTCGGAAAAACTCTCGAAAGACAGTTTTTCTTTCTTTCTTCGCAGAGTTATCGACAGAGTGGTTTGAAATGAACTTTCTCCGAACTCATATCTAAATATGGAAATTCCTTTTCGATATTTAAATATTTTAATCGTTAATTCCGGAAGTGTGGGTTTTGACCCCAACAGTTATACGAGGCAGCATGGACTTCCTTGCATTCTCCAAAACCGTCTCGCGGAAGTTCGACATCTCCAGCACGCTCAGAGCTCTTTCTAAAAAACTTAGAATGAGGAGTTATGAGAGAAAAGGAGGAGAGGAGATGTATTTGTATGAGAAATTGTGGGTCTCATCGAGAGAAACGGGGCCTATAATAGGAAAATCCTCAAGATATTAAAAAAAAAAAATACATAAAAAAGGAAAAACTCGTTCCTATTTCGAAAAGGTTCTGAAAAAAACTTAAAGGTTTTCCAAGTACAGAAGTAACGTGCCGCGCATCCGGTTCGCCCGTAATCTCGGCAAATGGTATGCTGCCGGTCCGGCTCAGCCTGAAGTCTCAACCACGAAACGTGCAAGACATCTGGCTTGGCCTTGCGGTGGACGCCAAACGATGCTAAAAAAAAAAAAAATCAAGTCATCATCGGGATGGAAGTTGGATACCGAAGCATCTCAACTACTTAATACCGAATAACACTTCTTAGTTACCTCGTCACCGTCGCACCCAAAACTGACCAGCTGGGAGGCTAACGGTTGGGGTCAAAACACACAGCCCATAATTAACGGATGAGATGCTCAGAGAAGACGGACGGACGGCTCAGCAGATTATGTCCCGCGACTGAGCCGGACGGATGGCTCAGCAGACCGCATCCCGCGTCCTACGACTGAGCCGGATGGACGGTTCGGCCAACTGCATCCCGCATCCCGCAACCCAGCCAGACGGATGGCTTTGCATACCACATTCTGCGTACCGCGATCAAGAAGGATGGACGGCTTGGCAGACTGCGTCACGCGTCCCGCGACCGAGCCCGAAGGACAGCTCGGCAGATCACGCCGGTCGGATGGCTTTGCAGACCGCGCGGGACGGATGGCTCGCGGGACGGATGGCTCGGCAGTCTGCGTCCGTTGTCCTGTGACCGAGCTGGACGGACGGCTTGGTAGATTATGTCCCACATCCTGTGACCGAGCCGGACATACGGCTCGGTAGACCGTGATAGGAATCTCGGAGACATCTCAGACAAATCGGAGTCGGACTGTTCGGATGGCATAAGGCGGGAGACACAGCATGAACCAGAGCCGGGAAGCCGAGAAAAACGAGGGATTGACTGGGCTAAACAAATCAGAATCGATGTCTCGAAGCAGAATGGAGGTTTCCCGAGCCAATTCACCAAAACATCGAGACACGGACTTATCGGATCGTACCGTACGCGCTGCAGAGTACCGATTCCGAGCCATGGGCGAGTCACATAGAATTCCACCACCTGAAGCTAGCTATACTAGGGCCAGACGAGATATTGCACGTACCAATTACCGAGAGGAGTCATCCGCTACATCGTACTCCAACCTTGCATGGGCCAAATTCTCCGAACATCGGGCAAACTCCATTTTTGCCCGATACAACAACCCGATAGCCGAGCCAACTTGGAGCGATCACAACTTTCAAGACCCGATCGACTTTTCCTCTGAGCAAAACTCTAAGGAACATTTCATGGGACTTATGGAGATGATCGAACGTGAGACAACCCAGTTTGCTCGACAGGATTACAATGTGAGCGAGACTCCGACTGTTTGCTGCATCCGCGTCCTGGACTGACCAAGCCAAACATCGAGCATGAACCTGGACAGGCAGCCGAAGAGTCATTTTTCCCGACACGCGCCATTTTCGAATTTAAACTTCCTTCATTAAATTTCTGCATGCAACCATGTTTTGCATGACCTCGATTACCGTGTGTTTTAATTATGTTTTTAAACTCTTTGTGGAATACTTCTTTGTATACGTATTCGACCCACTTAGCTATAATATTCAGACTTCTTTTGATTAAAAATTGAAGGATTAAATCTGTTTGTTCATCGTGTTCTTTTCGTTGATTGGAAGGTTATTTCAATTCAGCAAATCTTCTCTTATGTGGTTCTAGTGCGTCATATCTAGACAATTAGGGAATCCGGGAATATCTGGGGCAATCCGCAACCTCAGTGCGACCCTACGATCCATCACAAAGGCCACACGAAGTTAGTAACTTCCGGGCCGAATCTACCCGCACCGTGCTGAAAGCATAACTCCTGACTTCCGACTCATCACGTGGTATCAGAGCCACTTTCAGCCGGTATTTCAATTACATCTTCATCTTCTCATCTTCACAAATTTCTTAAAAACACCTTCTTCTTTGTCTATCTTGAATTCAGGGGATTTGGGCTAGTTTTTTTTCATTCTCGTTTAAAAAAAAAAAGAAATATATATATCATTCAAAAAATAAATAAAAAGAGTTATTTGGGTGCTGAGGAGAAATCCAGCTCAGCTAGTTAAGGCAGATCCCCGCCAAAAATCTTGCAATCTCTCTATCTTCTCTTTCAAATATTTGTTGTTTGATTTGCTTGGCTAGTTGGCAGTTAAGTTCCTTTAAACTTTGAGATTATCTTACGTGAGACCCAGTTTCAAAAAGTGTGAGGTTGAGTGGGTGAGGAAACAAACACACGAGTGGAGTGTTATTTTAATTCATTTGCTAAGTTATTTTCAGGATGAGTAATGAAGAGGAGGACCGTCCCGAGGCATCCAACACTGGACTATCCAACCTACAAATGAGAGCTTTACATGACAACATGACTCGCTTGTTGAATGCAGGTTTGGAACAGATCCATGCAGGAATCGATGAGATCCAGTCCATTCCGCCGAACCATGGACCCGACCAAGGACACCGAGCCGATCAGAAGAAGAAAACGCGGAGGAATACTATGGAGACAACCGTTCCACTGCACAACACCGTAGAGGTAACAGAACCCGGGAAGAAGGTAATCCTTTTGCTAGGCGTCCTGAACGAACTGATGATGGTCTGGGTGGTTTGAAGCTTAAAATATTTTCGTTCATTGGTACAAATGATCCTGATGTCTATTTGGAATGGGAAAGAAAAGTAGAACTCATCTTTGATTGTCAGAATTTTTCAGAGATCAAAAAGGTTAGACTTGCAGCCGCAGAATTTTCTGGCTATGCTATTAATTGGTATGATCAAGTAATGTTGCTCAGGAGAAGAACAGGTGGAGAACCCATCTCTTCATGGGAAGAACTGAGCTCGTTGATGCGCAAAAGGTTTATACCGAACCACTACACCCGCGAGTTGCATCAGAAACTCAGGAGACTAAACCAAGGAACTAGGAGTGTGGAGGAGTATTTTCAAGAGATGGAGATCTTGATGATTAAGGCAGATATTGATGAAACGCTGGAAGCAACTATGGCCCGATTCTTGGGAGGACTTAACCGAGACCTTCAGGACCGTATGGAGCTTCAGGAGTATGAGAGCATTGAGGAGATGCTCCACAAATCAATTCTACTAGAACAACAATCCAAGAGGAGGGGATTCTCTAAACCAGTCCACGCACCCCAATCCAAACCGACCTACACGGACAAGGGTAAGACCATCATACCAAACACTTCTGATCTTAAAACTAACAACTTCTCTTCACGTTTTGACAAAGGCAAAGCCGGGGACAACACGAGCAGAACTAGAGACATCAGGTGCTTTAAATGCCAAGGAATGGGGCATTACGCAAACAAGTGTCCGGACCAAAAAGTGATGATCATCAGAGACAATGGAGAGGTGGAGTCAGAAGATGAAAGGGAAGACACCGGACCAGTTTTTGATGAAGAAGTATAAGAGGAATCCTTTGACTACCCAGCTGCCGGACAGTTGCTCGTGACCCGGCGCTCCCTGAACATCCAGCCTAAAACAGAACAGACCGAGCAAAGGGAGAACCTCTTTCATTCCCGTTGTTTTGTTAATGAAAAGGTTTTTTCTTTAATAATAGATGGTGGGAGTTGCACTAACGTTGCTAGCAACATGCTTATCAGGAAACTTGGTCTTGAAACACGTCCACACCCTAGGCCATTCAAGCTGGAATGGTTAAATGAAGAAGGAGAACTCAGCGTGAAAGAGCAAGTCACGGTACCTATAACCATTGGCCGATACTCGGATGAGATCACATGTGATGTTCTTCCGATGGACGCGAGCCATATCTTGCTGGGACGACCGTGGCAATTCGACAAAAGGGCGGTCCACGATGGATTCACTAACCGCCATTCTTTCGACCATCACGGGAAGAAAATTACTTTGGTCCCTCTGTCTCCGGCCGAAGTACATCAAGATCAGATTCAAATGAAAAAGAGCCGTGACTTAGACAAACAAAAGGAGGTTAACAAGGGCAAGAAACCCAACCTTTACATCAAGTCCAATCAGGTCAGAAAATCTTTGTTTTCTCGACCATCCTTTGTTTTGCTTGTTTATAATGAACCACTAACTGTTTCTGACCATGTACCGGAGCTTCCGAGCAGTTTGCAAAGTCTTATACAGGAATTCACAGATGTTTTTCCGGAAGAAAAACCCAGTGGGTTACCACCGATCAGGGGAATTGAACATCAAATCGATTTGGTCCCTGGAGCTTCTCTGCCGAACCGTCCCGCGTACCAGACCAATCCCGAGGAAACTAAAGAACTTCAAAAGCAGATAAATGAACTCTTGGACAAAGGTTATATCAGAGAAAGCCTAAGCTAATGCGCGGTCCCAGTTCTTCTTGTTCCCAAGAAAGATGGTATGTGGCACATGTGTGTGGACTGCAGTGCCATCAATAACATCACGGTAAAGTACAGACATCCTATCCCTAGGCTTGATGATATGTTAGATGAATTACATGGGTCTGCTGTATTTTCCAAGATTGATTTGAAAAGTGGTTACCATCAAATATGAATGAAAGAAGGAGATGAGTGGAAAACTGCTTTCAAAACTAAACTAGGGCTATACGAGTGGTTGGTAATGCCTTTTGGTCTCACAAATGCTCCTAGTACTTTCATGCGCCTGATGAATCATATCTTAAGATCCTTTTACAGGTCATTTTGTGGTAGTATACTTTGATGACATTTTGATCTACAGCAAAAGTCAGGACGAACATAAAGAGCATTTGAAATTGGTCTTAGAAGGTTGTTTGCCAATTTTAAAAAGTGTTCTTTTGGAACAGATCACCTTGTCTTTTTAGGTTTTATTGTTGGTGCAGATGGCTTACGTGTGGATGAAGAAAATGTCAGAGCCATCAAAGACTGGCCAAGTCCTATGACCATTGGCGAGGTACGGAGCTTTCACGGCCTGGCTGGGTTCTACCGTCGCTTCGTAAGGGACTTCAGTACCATCACAGCACCACTGACCGAAGTGATCAAAAAGAGCGTGGAATTCAAGTGGGAAAAGGAACCGGAGGAAGCCTTTCAGACCTTGAAAGGGAAGTTGACTCAAGCACCTTTACTTATACTCCCTGATTTCTTGAAAACTTTTGAAATAGAATGTGTTGCATCTGGTGTTGGTATAGGTGCCGTGTTGATGCAAGAAGGAAAGCCAATAGCTTATTTCAGTGAAAAGCTGGGAGGTGCCACCCCGAATTACCCGACCTATGATAAAGAACTTTATGCTTTGGTACGTGCCCTTCAAACTTGGCAGCATTATCTGTGGCCAAAGGAATTCGTGATCCACACGGACCATGAGTCTCTAAAACATCTCAAGGGGGAACAGAAGCTGAAAAAACGTCATGCACGGTGGGTCGAGTTTATTGAAACATTTCCATACGTTATCAAATATAAACAAGGTAAGGAAAACATGGTAGCCGATGCCTTGTCCCGGAGGTACACTCTTCTCTCTACTCTTGAGGTGAAATTACTTGGTTTTGAGTTTATGAAAGTACTGTACGAAAGGGATCCAGATTTTAAAGAAGTATTCGAAAAGTATGAGAACAAAGCATTTGAGAAATACTATCAGATCGATGGGTTTCTTTTTTTTAACAACAGGTTGTGTGTTCCACAATGTTCTTTGCGTGAAAAGTTTGTTAGGGAAGCCGATGGTGGAGGATTAATGGGGCACTTTGGTGAAAGGAAAACATATAAGGTGTTGCAGGACCATTTTTATTGGCTGGGACACCAAAGGACGTGGAGAGGATTTGTAGCCGAGGCGTGGTCTGCAAGGAGTCCAAGTCCACAGCCCAGCCGCAAGGTAAGTATTCTCCTTTGCCAATTCCTGACCACCCATGGACTGACATATCGATGGACTTTGTTTTGGGATTGGCTAGGACTATAACTGGTAAAGATTCAATTTTTGTGATTGTTGATAGGTTTTCCAAAATGGCACATTTTGTTCCTTGTCAAAAATCAGATGATGCTGTGCATGTAGCTGACTTGTTCTTTAGAAATAGTTAGACTCCATGGGATGCCTAAAACAATTGTGTCGGATAGAGATGCCAAGCTCCTTAGTTTCTTTTGGAAAACTTTGTGGTCTAAGTTAGGAACAAAACTCTTATTCTCTACTACTTGTCATCCTCAGACCGAAGTAGTTAATCGTTCCTTTTCGGCCTTGCTTAGATCGTTGGTAAAAAAGAACCTTAGGACGTGGGAAGATTGATTACCTCATGTAGAATTTGCTTACAACCATTCGATGCATTCAGCAACCAAGCATTCTCCATTTGAGGTAGTATTTGGATTTAACCCACTGTCTCCACTTGATCTTTTACCTTTACCTGTGAGTGAAAGAACTAGTACAGATGGGAAACAAAAGGCTAAGACGATTAAGAAGCTGCATGAGCAAGTTCGGTCGAACATTGAGAAGAAGACCAAGGCGTATGAAAAATATACCAACAAAAGCCGACGAGACATGTATTATGAACCAGGGGATCTTGTTTGGGTACATCTCAGAAAAGAAAGATTTCCCGAGGAAAGAAAATCCAAGCTGATGCCGAGGATTGATGGACCGTTCCGGGTGATAAAGAAGATGCACCGAAATGCATATCAACTTGACTTGCAAGGTAAGTATGATATTTCACCAAGTTTTAATATCACTGACCTGTCTCCTTATGTGGCAGATGTTCCAGATTCGTGGTCGAATCCTTTTCAAGAGGAGGGGAATGATAGGAATCTCGGAGATATCTTGGACAAATCGGAGTTGGACCGTTCAGATGGCATAAGGCAGGAGACGCAACATAAACCAGAGCCGGGAAGCCGAGACAAACGAGGGATTGACTGGGCTAAACAAGGAGCATAATCGATGTCTCGAAGCAGTTCCCGAGCCAATTCACCAGAACATCGAGACACGGTCTTATCGGATCGTATCGTACGCGCTGCAGAGTACTGATTCCAAGCCACGGGCGATTCGCGTAGAATTCCACCACCCGAAGCTCACTATACTCGGGCCAGACGAGATATTGCGCATACCAATTACCGAGAGGAGTCATCCGATACATCGTACTCCAACCTTGCACGGGCCAAATTCTCCGAACATCGGGCAAACTCCATTTTTTCCCGATACAACGACCCGATAGCCGAGCCAACTTGGAGCGATCACAACTTTCACGACCCGATCGACGTTTCCTCCGAGCAAAACTCTAAGGAACGTTTCATGGGATTTATGGAGATGATCGAACGTGAGACAACCCAGTTTGCTCGACAGGATTACAATGTGACCGATACTCCGACTGTTTGCTGCATCCGCGTCCTGGACTGACCAAGCCAAACATCGAGCATGAACCTAGACTGGCAGCCGAAGAGTCATTTTTCCCGACACGCGCCATTTTTGAATTTAAACCTCCTTCATTAAATTTCTGCATGCAACCATGTTTTGCATGACCTCGATTACCGTGTGTTTTAATTATGTTTTTAAACTCTTTGTCGAATACTTCTTTGTATAAGTATACGACCCACTTAGCTATAATATTCAGACTTCTTTTGATTAAAAATTCAAGGATTAAATCTCTTTGTTCATCGTGTTCTTTCTGTTGATTGGAAGGTTATTTCAGTTCACCAAATCTTCTCTTAGGTGGTTCTAGTGCGTCATATCTAGACACTTAGGGAATCCGGGAATATCTAGGGCAATCCGCAACCTCAGTGCGACCCTACGATCCATCACAAAGGCCACACGAAGTTAGTAAATTCCGGGCCAAATCTACCCGCACTGTGCTGAAAGCATAACTCCTGGCTTCCGACTCATCAGACCGTGTCCCTTGTCCCGCATCCCCTGACCGAGCTGGATGGACGACTCGGCATATTACATCTCGCGTCCCCCGACCAAGCCGGACGGACGGCTCGACAATTCACATCTCGCGTCCCGCGAACGAGCTGTATGGACGGCTTGGCAAACCATGTTCCGTGTCCTGCGACCTAGCCAGACGGATGTCTCGGCAATCCACATTCCTCCTCCCGCGACCGAGCCAGACGGACAGCTCCGCGATCTAAGTTCGGCATCCTACGACCAAACCGGACGGACAGCTTGGCTATTTTATGTCCTATGTCTTACTTCCCAACTCGCGTTCTGCACTCTGCCTCGCTCCTTTGCCGAACTGGACGCGATCAAGAAACAACGAAACGTTCACTCAAAATAAACCGAAGAGTTAAACCCCGAGAAATTATCAAACCGGAAGTGAAGCAAGAAATCGGGCAGAGCCGGTTGGAAGAGCGTCATGGGCCTTTCAAAGATTCTTCAAACACGGTGGAAGGGAAAAGGTTATAGGTTCCCACATCAGGAATTAGGCTACTTAAGGCTTGAAATCGTCAAGTATATATAGATATCGATGTATAACCCTACGGGCAGATTCTTTATCGTTTATTTTTTTTTTGTGTTTGGGGTTTTTGATTTGGGTTGAACTAACCAAGGGAACTAGGACTTACTGAGTAATGTCAAAGTTACTCACCCGTTTTCCCTTCCTTTTCTCTTGTAGGTAACCAGTAGATAACCCCCTTTAGAAGATGGAACGCAGCACGCCGGAGTAGATTTCAGTGGTTTCTACAAAAGAAGGCTGTATTTTAAAGTATTTAGTTTTCAGATGTATTTTGTTGTATTATGTAATAACTTTAAGGTCCTATTTTCCATATAAACTCTGATTGTAAGACTTTTATTTTATGTAATGAAATGAATTTTTTTTAAAAAAATTGAGTTGTTTCCGCTGATATTAGTCTAGTCCGAATTAACACAACTCCAGCACCGCGGTACGGGTTGGAAAGCCTTAGGCCATAGTCACTGAGGGTTTGGGCGTATGAACGGACTGGCTGAGATCTTGATTACATGAGAGATCTCTGGTCGGACTGAAAGACGACCCTGCATTTGTGCACCACCCCAAATTGCGGTCGGAGGATTTACACTGCGGTCACGGGGTGTTATAGAAGGTGGTATCAGAGCATGGTTTCCGCAACATACTTCACGAGATAATCTCTTCAAATGATTTATCGAGTCAAAAGGAGTTGCAGAAACTACACTTACGAATCTGGCGTGCATTCCTTCACTAGGATCAGAATTAAAATTTAGGATTAACCCCTTTTGCAGCTTGAGATGAACATGACATACGACGGCGAATCGAGGAAACTACCAACAAGGAGGGAGGCAAGTCATGTTCAAGCTCATGTCTATAAGGCGTCGAGCTAGGTAAGTAATTTGTTTTCTGTGTTTCTTGCGTGTGCTTATTTTAGTAGTTAGTAAATTAGTTTTAGTAGTTAGTAGTATTAGTATCTAGGAATGGTCATGAATCAACACACAGCTTAGTGACGTTTGAGATTGCCAAAAAGTTTATAGGGGAGTATAAGGTCCAACCTGTAAGGGTGATGATTCTTACCCCTGGAACTGAGGTGTTCCCAGTCTTTAACATAATTTTGGGTGTTTTTGTTGTCCTGGACAACATAAATTTTCCTGCTAACTTACTAATTGCCCCCATAGAACAGTACAAAGTCATACCCGGGATGGATTGGTTGTCCATGTACTATGCCCATCTCAATTGTGGACAAGGCCGTATCTATTTCGAATAATATCCCCCCCCCTTTCTTTTCTTATCCTAGTCCTGCATCGGACGGTGGTGTTTCTTGTGTCGGGAATGAGGGTGAAGAAGCAGTTGAGGAGAGGAGAAGCATACCTAGTCGCCATCAAAGTCAGCCCTGAAGACCCGGAGGAAGAGCTAGAAGTCGATGACGTTCCGATCGTTCGAGAGCATTTTGATGTGTTTGCAGCACTTACTGGATTACCGCCACTAAGGAAGAACCCATTTACCATCAACCTAGAGCCAAGAGCAGCGTCGTTAGCCAAAGCACCGTACCGCATGGCACCCGCCAAACTCGCCGAACTGAAACAGCAACTTGAAGACCTTATGGAGAAAGGATTCATCCGACCAAGCTAATCTCCATGGGGAGCCCCCGTGCTCTTCATCTGAAAGAAGGATGGTAGCCTTCGACTCTGCATCGACTACCGCGGCATCAACAGTATCACAATCAAGAACAAGTACCCCATACCAAGGATCAACGAGCTGCTGGACCAACTCAGAGGAGCAAGATAATTCTCGAAGATCGATCTAGCATCCGGCTTTTACCAACGAGCTGCTGGACCAACACTCGCTACGGACAGTTCGAGTTTGTTGTAATGCCGTTCGGGCTTACCAACGCCCTGGCCACATTTATCAGACTGATGAACGAGGTGTTCCATGATCTCCATAACTTCATCATCATCTTTATAGACTACATTCTCATCTACTCCTGCACGCAGGAGGAGCACGGGGAGCATCTTTGCAAGGTGTTGGAGAGATTGCGAAGTCATCAGCTCTACGCCAAATTTAGCAAGTGTCGCTTATGGAAGAAAGAAATAGGCTTCCGAAGTAAGGAGTTTTCTCGGATTGGCTGGTTACTACCACAAGTTCGTCAAGAACTTCTCGTCCATCACCAATCCACTCACCAAGCTCACGGGAAAGAACGTTCTGCTCACTTGGAGTAAGGAGACGGAGCAATCTTTCGCGCAAGTAAAGGAGGCTCTCACCACAGCACCGGTCCACACTCTACCGGAGCCATGCAAGCAGTACGATGTCTACACCGCCACACCAAGCGTAGGACTTGGATGTGTCCTAATGCAAGACGGGCGAGTCATAGCATACACGTCAAGACAACTGCAGAAGCATAAAGAGAACTACCCTACACACTATTTGGAGATGGCAGCAGTAGTATTTGCTCTACGGATCTAGAGATCATATCTATATGGAGAAAGTGTTCGCGTCTTCACCAACCACCAAAGTCTCAGTACCTCTTCACTCAAGCTGAGCTCAACCTGCGACAAAGGAGATGGATGGAAATCTTATCCGACGATGACGTTAGCATCCAGTACCATGCCGGCAAGGACAACTCAGTCGAAAAAAATCAGAAGTAGCAGCAGTCCGAGACATTGAAGCCCTATCCGACGACCTGAAAAAGATCAGCATCGCCGTATTGGAGGGAGAAACCAGCGAACCGCTTGGACTGTAAGCCGTCGCCCAAGCAAACATCGTTCAGCAAATCAGAGAAGCCCAACAATAAGATGAGAAGACCCGGAAGATCATCGAGGAAATTCAAGAACCAGAGAATGAAGATGTTTGTGAGTATCATCTAGCGGAAGATGGAACTCTGCTGTGTAGAGGACGAATCACGGTACCTGGAGACGGAGCCCTGTGTAAGGAGATTCTACGCATGGCACACCACTCGTTCTTACGCATACATCCAGGCAGCACCAAGATGTACCGCGACATTCGACCGTACCATCACTGGCCAGGAATGAAGGGACCAGTTGCCAAATGGGTAGCACAATACCCCACTTTCCAACAAATCAAGGTGGAGCATCAAGTACCAGGAGGACAACTTCAGAGCTTACTCGTTCGGGAATGAAAATGGGACTCCATCACAATGGAGTTCATCACCGGACTACCAGAAGCAAGAGGAAGATCCAACAACTCCTTGTGGGTGATCATAGACCGTCTCACCAAGGTCACTCACCTACTGGCTATGAAGGACACAGACAAAGTGGAAGTTCTAGCCGACCTCTACGTCGATCAAATAGTACAACTGCATGGAGTACCTACCGAGATCATATCTGACCGTGAACCCTGATTCACCGCCGCATTTTGGAGAGCACTGCAAGGAAGTTTAGGGATGCAACAGCAACTCAGAATAGCCTTTCATCCAGAGACGGATGGACAAACTGAACGAACCATCCAGACACTCAAAGATATGCTCCGACTATGCATATTGGATTGGGCAGGCAACATAGATAACTATCTACCGCTCATAGCGTTCTCATACAACAACAGTTATCACGCTAGCATTGGAATGTCACCTTACAAATCTCTATATGGAAGACCATGCTGAACGCCTCTGTGCTGAACAGAAGTTGGAGAACAATGATTGTTCGGACCACCGGTCATAGAAGAGACAATGGAAAAACTACAGCTGATACGGGAGAACATGAAGAAACCTCAAGACCACCAGAAGAAGTACGCCGATCAAGGAAGATGCGAAATGACTTTCCAAGTAGGAGACTTGGTATACCTTAAAGTCATGGCAATCAAAGAAAAAGATCATTTTGGCAAAACCGGCAAAGTAGCAGTCAGATTCATTGGACCATATCGAATCATTGGATGCGTAGGAGAAGTAGCATACCGCCTTGACTTACCAAATGATATGAAGATACATCATGTATTTTATGTGTCCATTCTGAGAAGACATATTCAAGATCCGACAGCAATCGAGATGGAGCCATTCGAAGACCTTCAACCAAATCTCACCTACCTTGAAGGACCGATCCGGACTGGAGAAAGAAGGATCAGAATACTGAAAAACTGGGAGATTCCTCAAATCCAAATCTTTTGGGGAAGAAAAAATCGACTTGTAGTCACATGGGAAGATGAAGATATGATGCGACAACGACACCCGGAGCTATTCACATGCACAATGACCTTCGAAGTTGGAGGACCGTCTTAGACTTAAGAATTCGCGGACGAACTCTAATAACGGGGGGAGGGGAGTGTAATAACCTCACATGAGAGAGTAATCGACCATCGACCAGTGGAGGTTCTCTTTGATCGACCAGCCGGCGATAAAATCTCGACAAAAAAATCAAAGTCGACCAACGACAAACCACTCGGACCATTCGATGAAAGACTTCAAAACAAGCAATCCGGACAAAGAAAATCTCAAAACGAACGGGTGGAATTCAAGATATCAGCATCTGAAGACTCGTGGACCGCCGACCAAGAAATGAAGAAGATGTCAATATGAAGAATCAGAGTTAGGAGATTATGCGCGGCCTCATCTTAGGCATCAAGGTCAACCAAGGTCACCTCAAAATCTTTAGAAGCTCCATATCTGCACCTTAAACATTTTGGGCGTACCAGCGAAAAAGATGCAGAAAATGCTCCGACGGCGAATACGATCAGCATGTTGAGATCAGTGGGAGGTCACCACTTGATCTCCCAAGTGCGTATCCAGTAGATCATCAGCTTTGCACCTTCAAATCAGAAACGAACGCATCACCTCTCGAACATGTGGACCGGAATGCACCAAAAATAAGTGGACAACAGCGCACCACATCTCCTCCAACGATAGGCTCCTTCTTTTTCTCCCTCTGTCCAGGGACATTACCCACCTCCCTTGCCAGGTTTTGTCTTCCTTATTCTCTATATTCCCTTGTGTTCACACTATTTTTTCTAAATTCCATGAACCTACCTTTTTCCTTACCATTAAGTATATATAATTCTAACCATTCATTGAATGTAACCCCTTTTTCCAAATTACCTAGAAGCTTCCTCTAGCTTTCTCCTCAAGCTTCTTTTCCCTATAAATACCCCATAATCTCTTTCATTTTTCACACTTCTCTCATTTGCCACATTTTCCTTCTCTCTCTAGAAATTTCTCTCACTAAAATTATCTCCTTTTTTTTTAATAAAATCGTGGTTTCCTTTTTATTTATTTCCCACGATTTTTCTCCTTTGATTCTGTCGTTTCTTCCTTCTAAAATCCTTGAATTAATTTCCCCACTAACTTAGTTTAGAAGTCCTAGCTGTTTGAGTAAAGTAGTGAGTTTTCCTAGATTTTCTTCTTTAGTTTTTCTTTAATTATTTTAATTGCTTGGCTGTTAGTATTATTGCTTGTTTGTTTGTTTGTTTGTTTGCTTGTTTTCTTATTTATTTTTCCTGCTTATTTTTTTTCTTGCTTGCTTGTTTGTTGGCTTTTTTGTTTATTTGTTTGATGCAGTAATTTTAGGAATTGCTTGTGTTTGAGATCTTTTAGATCTTTCCCTTCTCAGTTCTATTTTTAAGACTGATAATTTTTCCTCAACAAATTTATCGATAAACCTGTTGATGGAGTGGTTGTTGTGATTTATGTATTGTGATTGATTTTAAGGATAGTGGGTTCGCTTATGCTACCACGATTCTAGACCTTAATGTAAATGGTGGTAAGTGGGTGAAAACTCCTCCCATTGAATTAAGGTTTGAACATCTCCTTCACTTGAAAGAGTAGTGTGTTTTTATTGTGATTGGTTGTGTTGTGGTTGAGAGGATGTTGTTGAGTTGTTGAGATGAGTTAGATTCCTGGATCACTAATCGGAAGTAGTGATCCAGAAGCGAGGAACTAGGTTTGGGAACTTTCAACCGTATCACACGGTGCGATCATGGCTAGCTACCATGGCCGAGGCTGTTCCGGGAAGGGCAGTTGTCGATCGCCTAATGGACCTGGCAGATGCGGCTAAGCGGAGTACGGGTTCTCCTTAATCTCGTGAGAAGAGTGCACATTCTTACGTGATCATTTGGCGGTTGAATGGCCAACACCTCGATTAGACTTCCTTTGTTTGTAGAATCCACGCGTCTAAATAGTCCCAACTTAGTTTAGTTTGCATATAGGCATCTAGATTGAGGATAGGATTTTTCTTTTTTTTTGCATATAGATTTAGGATTGTTTGTTGCATGCTTCGGCTATTTGTTTGTGTGTGTTTGGGGTTTTGGATTTGGGTTGAACTAACCAAGGTAACATTAAAGTTACCCCTTTTCCCTTCTTTTTCTCCTGTAGGTAACCAGTAGCTAACCCCCTTTAGAAAATGGAACGCAGCACGCCAGAGTAGATTTGAAGTGATTTCGGCAAAAGAATATTGTATTTTAAAGTATGTAGTTTTCAGATATATTTTGTTGTATTTTGTTGTATTATGTAATAACTTTAAGGGCCCTGTTTTCTGCATAATCTCTGATTGTAAGACTTTTATTATGTATGTACTGAAATGTTTTTTTTCCTTAAATTGAGTTGTTTCCTCTGGAAAGCGAAACCATATACCAAACCTCATGGACATTAGAGAAGAAACCCCGGTGAATCTGAATTCATCTGGAACAGAAAACCGAGGGGAGGGGCCGCAACTCTAATTGCGCAACTTCAGTCCTCTCTCGAACCTTAAAAAAGAAGTACGAGGAGCAAGGAAACCTGAATGATTCATTGACTCAACAGATGGAAAACCTTGGCAACGAAGCTGACTCTGGAGCTAATCCCTTTCGAGGAAGGCTCTCGACTTCACAACCCCTGTAGGTCAAGGATCTTAGAGGCATGATTTACGATGTAACACAGAACAAACTCCGCCGACGCGTAGGATCAACCCTACGAGTCCACCCCTGATCGGACGATCTGGAACTTCAACTTAAACAAGTACCATCCTCCATGGCGCACACACTGAGTGATCAGCCCGATGACAAAGGAAACCCATCGGATCGTGAAGACGACATAACAGAGGAAGACCTTGCTATCCTACAAGAACAAGAGGAAGAAGCTCACATAACGCAATAAATAATCTCCAAAAGGCGATCAGGAGAAGTGAAATCAAACGAGCTGTGAAAGCAACTAGATCTAACTGCTGATGAGATGAGAAGGGTAAAATCTCAAGTCCATCGGGCCATGAGCACCACTCCAGAAATCGATCGCGTTCTCAAAGAAGCCCAGAAAACACCATTCACCGACCGCATCACCTAACTGAAACTGTCGGACCCCGACAAGAGTACCAATCCAAAAGTCTACCTAACATCCTTTAGGATCGATATGAGTCGTGCGAGGTTCAAAAAGGAAGAAGAAGATGGAGATTTCTGCCTCTTGTTCATTGAAAACCTAAAGGGAACAGCCGTCGACTAGTTTTCAAAGCTCGAAAGAAATTACATGGATAGCTTCGCACAGCTTTCTGCAGCATTCTTCAAACAGTACTTGATGTACATGAATGAGGAAACTTCCGATGCTGATCTATGGAAGATATCTGAGGGATAGAACAAATCCCTCAAACACTTCATGGAGCGATTCCACGGAGTTAGGGATAAAGCTGCACTCGAGGCATTAAAAATATCGTTGTGGTATGAGTCATGTTTCCGAGAGGAGATGACTCTCAATACCCCACTGACAATCCAGGACGCTCTCCATCGAGCATCAGGCTTCATCAAGCTGGAGGAAGATGTAAGGGCGAATGCTCAGAAACACAGAGTTAAGCTAGCGACTCAAAACACAGCACCGGCTCCTACTGCCTCCACAGGCAAAAATGGGAGTTCGTACGTGAACTTTAAAATGAAAGGTGGAGCTTATAACTATCAAGTGGGAGCCAGACCTCAAGGTGGCGCTGGATGAGGTAGAAATCCATGAAACACTTGGACCCGAAATTGCCCAAACTACGACAAGAAGGCTTTCTGCGACCACCAAAAACCCACGGCCATTCAACCTTGAATTGCCGAACATTGGACTGACCGCTAAACTCCGAGCTGGGGAGCTCGAAGACGTTGCAAAATATCTGGTGATGGAAGCTTACGAGAAAGTAACCGGTCAGGCTCCAATAGGACATTACCCGGAGACCCAAAAATGCGGAAGGAGGAAGAATCAGCCGGGGCAAATAACCGAACGAAGATCTACATGATCATCGGTGGATCCAATACTGCCCAGACACCCTCTCTTCCATGAACGCATACCAAAGACAGGCAGAGACCATCACGAAATGGCCGCAACCAACACCTCGCGAGAATTTCCAAATCACTTTCGAGGAAGAAGACGCGGCAGAGATCCAGCACCTACAAATGATCCACTTGTGATCCAACTCGTGGTACGTAACATCAACGTCGCTAGGGTCCTGATCGACATAGGGAGTTCGGTCGATTTCATCTTCCTAGAAACTCTAGGACGAATGGACATTGACTTTTCCTAAATCTAGCCAATACCGAAACCCTTGACAATATTTATTGGGGAAATCACTGACTCCCTGTCCTGGCAGGAGGATCCACCTGCTTTGACAAACTCCCTCTCCTGCTCCTGATTTTTTTTGGCCAGCGTCCTTGATTTTCCCATTTTCCTCTAAGTGATTTATGAGTAATCAAAGAATTCGGGTTCGTCTCTCAAAGATCGGGAAGCAACGACTCTCTTGAACGAGAAGTGAAAATCCTTATGCAACCTTTTAGAAGCCGTCAATGCCATCCAATCTAGTTAAAAGTCGGCAGGAATCATTGAGAAAAAGGGACAACATGAAAAATGAAAACAAGTATAAAATCAGCACGAAGTTATCAATACCCCAGAACGGCCTACCAAGAGTTAGCTACCGATTTCCGACCATCTGGTTATCATCTCGTGCGTGTACCAAGGTTCAACCGAGAATTCGTTGACCTTGACAAGAAAAAAAAGAAATTCCTCCAGGAATCATCCTTCCTTTTGTGTTCAACAAACCACGTTCTTCCAACCTTTGGTGAGATATAGTATGACAAAGGAACCACAGTCTTACAGACTTCGAGGAATCCTAACAAGCACCACAGCCGAATTCAGACGGAGCGCTCACGGCTGTGGGTCAACAGTCTCAATATATATCTCATTCCCCTCGGCAAAATCTGACCCATTGCAAGCTGATTCATGGCATGAAACCGAAGCATCAACGAAGGGATGGGGAAAGTCAGGAAGCAAGAGTCGAAATAAGTTCCGAACATCGTAAAACAGGTGTGCATGGGGGCTGTCACAACGATCTTCCGAACTCGGGACTACAAGTTCAACCCCCTCAGGGAAGCCAAACATCGTTCTAAGACTCTCCATGCTCTTTTTACCGCATAAGCTTGACCCTGGGACCTCAGGAACCATGTTGTGCTTTCCCCTCCGAAACATCTTTTGTGGTTCATCATCATCTTCAATTCCTTTCTCCATCAAGAATTCGGCCTCTTTCTTGATACAGGACTTGAGCACGAATTGTTCAATCTCTAGCGGGAACGCATAAGTTCCATCGTGTTCCTCAAGTTTGACACGAATCCCAGCGGTATTCCAGGTGGGAACCGACTTCGTATAATCAAAGTTACGCGAAATTCCTTCTCCTTCAGACTGGTCCTCCCAAAAGATCAAAGGACCAATGTTACCTCGACAAACATTACTCCCCCAAGAATTCGAATCAAAAGACATTTTGATAACAAAAGTAAAAGTGTTATTGGCGTTCTAACTTCTAAGTGTCTCTAGTGAGAGAGAAAGAAGAGAGAAGGGAGAGAGTCACCTTTGTGAAGGGTAGAAAGCTTGTAAGAATGAAGAGGAGGGGGAGCCTCCCTTATATAGAAGAAAGGGACCGGTCCTGTGAACAGTAGCAGCCCGGGATTAGAATAGTACTCAAAAACATTGTTCATCCCAGCAAAGAGACGAAACAAAAAATAATTTTTTTCACCACTTAGAGAAAGTTTCAAGTTTCAAGTAAACTTACCCAGAAGCATCATGATTGGCTTGGCCAACTTAAGATGCATGCTGCCATCCGGCTCAGCCGTCTTTGGACAGCAAACCATCAAGAAGGGGGTCGGCTCGACATCAAAACGTGCATATCTTGTGTTAAGCTCGGCCTCAGAGTCTGGTCAGACATTGGCCAACACGATCAGTTTGCTTCATGGCGGACGTAAGATGATTTTCATCAGGATTTTCGAGAAAACTTAACATAAACAGTCTATTGGAATAACTTCTAAAAAAATCGTCTTAACTTGAACAGTTTTTCAAAAAAATAATCCGGCGAAGCATCGGACAGCGCGTCTGGGTCGGCCTAAAAACCTGACCAAGCATCCGACAGCATGTCCGGCTCGGCCCAAAATCTCGGTCATGTACTGGACAGCACGTCCGGCTTGGCCCCAAAACTCGTCAAAAGTGTCGTGCAACACGACTGCCTCGACCTCAGGATGGACATCAATTAATTTTCAGAGAAAATTTGAGAAACTTAACATAACTAGTTTTTCGGAAAAAACTATCCGAAAAACTTAACTCAAACAGTTTTTTGGGGAAAAAACCTTTACAATGTAAATATATATATTAATCGATCTATGCTCGGACATACTTTGACACTTAAGGCAGCCTAGGGGCTTCATCTCGAGAATTGACATGACCGAAGTCGGGTACCGAAACATCTTAACTCCTTAATCCCGTATAATATATCTTAGTTACCTCGTCAATATCATACCTGAAATTGACGAGCTGGGGGGCTAACTATTGGGGTCAAAACACACACCCCAGAATTAACGGTTAAAATGTTTGAATAGCAGTCCCATGTCATGCGCCCTGTGGCGAGCCGGATGTACGGCTCGGCCATTCCATGTCTCGTGTCCCATGCCGCGTCCCGTATCCTGTCCTGATATGATCATGAGCAAAGATCATGGACAGCTTGAACCAGAGGAGCTTGAACCCGAGGATCATGAGAAGGACCAACTTGTACGTGAGGAGCAAGGACAAGGCATTGTAACTAAGGATGATCTTAAAGTACCAAGTGGACCAATGACAAGATCAAAGACCAAGGCATTGCACAAGGCCGTGGAGACTTTACTAAATCAAATCAAGAACAATGAAGACTCTGCCAAGTTCAGCTTGATGATGTGCATCCAAACTAGATAGCTTCAGAGCTGGTAAAGCATTGTGTGCTCTTTTTCAATTGTCAAGTTTTTGTCCCAATGGATCTTACTTGACAAGGTTTTTAATGAGGCCATTGCTTTTCCCACCTTATGCTATTGTTGCTATTTGTGGTATTATGGTATATGTTATTAAGTTATTAAGACATTTCCCGGTTTGTTGTCTTTTCTTTTGCTAGGGTTGGCTTGGTGCGTATACCACAGCCTCCCTATAAATACTTGTGTGCCACAGACTTGTTTTCTTATCTATCTTTTTATTCTAAAACTTTTCTAAGTTAGATCATCTTCTCTAGTGTGTCATATCTAGCGAAAACCCATGTTGTTCTTCTGCGTGTGTCATATCGTGGAGAACACAAGTTTCTTGATCAAGTTCTTCATCACTTGACCGAGATCCATCTCTACCTTCTAACCACCTTACCCCGCAAAACCACTTCATCCGCGAGTTCAACACCTAGTGACCTTTCAGTTCCTTCTTCCATTGAACCAAAACTTCCCCGTGTTAGTGTTTGTCAAAGTTGAATCCTAGGGAGTTCTTGTTTAGTGGTATCAGAGCAGCTTTGACAAGCTAAGTTTTCTGACCTTTCAACTTCCGTGTGTGTCAAGTTTGAAAGTGACCGTTTGAATTCTTTAGATCTTGAGTTTGTTTGTGTAGATCTAGAGTTTGTTAGTTGTTTCTGTGACTCGTTATCTTAGATCTGTTGTTTTAGTGTACGTTTGTTGCTTAAGGACGATTCATAGCACTTGTTTTGTGTGTTTATAGGAACTATGGCTGGAGAAGATGATCCAGAGGAAACTCCCGTGGGCAGACAGAACCGATTGATGTTGGAAGCCCTAATGGCTGAGATGAGGAAGATGCTTCAAGTGGAGATGAATAACTTCCGACAAGAGCAAGAACAACGAAGAGAACCCCGACGCCATAGGCCAGGAAAGGAACCGGCTGTAGAGACTTCCAGAGAACAACCTAGGGGTTGCGAGAATGATGAGGACGGCCATGAGACCGATCCATACTATAAAAGTAGCAGTTCCTCGAATGGCAGTCGAAGGGGTCGTGCTAGAAACCGTCCCAAGGACAACTTAGATGGAATCAAACTAAAGATCCCTCCATTCCATGGCAAGTGTGATCCGGATGCCTACCTTGAGTGGGAAAAGAAGATTGAACTCATCTTTGTAGCCAAGCATTATACTGAAGAAGATAGAATCAAAGTTGCAGCCACCGAGTTCTATGACTACGCGCTTAACTGGTGTGATCAACTGGTTACAACAAGGAGACACAACCAAGAGTATCCGGTTTCATCTTGGAATGAGATGAAAGGTTTGATGAGGAAGAGGTTTGTGCCGAGCCATTACAGCCGTGATCTGCATCAGAGACTCAGTTGACTTGTTCAGGGATCACGCACGGTGGAAGATTACTTCCAAGAGATGGAAAAACTCATGCTTAGAGCCGATATTGTTGAAGACAAGGAGGCAATAATGGCTCGCTTTCTTGGAGGGCTTAACCGCGACATACAAGACCGACTTGAGACTCAATATTACATGGACCTGGAAGAAATGTTACACAAGGCTGTGATGTTTGAGCAGCAGATCAAAAGGAAAGGGTCTTACAGATCATATAATGGTGGAACAAACCCGTACCGATCAAACTATACCCGAGATGATAAGGGAGCAGCTATGAAGGAAAGTAAGCCAGCCCTTGATGTCAAAGGTAACCCTAATCTCATGCAAGACAACAAAAGCAAACCTAAGGAGACACAGACCAGGACTCGGGATGTGAAATGCTTTAAGTGCCAAGGGTGTGGCCATTATGCGAATGAGTGCATCAACAAGAGGACCATGGTTCTTCTGGAAAATGGAGATGTCACGTCTGAAGATGAGTCTAAAGAATAATCAACAGAGGAAGCTGAGATCTTACCAGTCAAAGGAGATCTGTTGGTTGCAAGGAGAACCTTGAGCATGCAAAGCAAAACCGTGGAGGAGATTCAGCGAGAGAACTTGTTTCATACTCATTGTATGGTTCAAGGGAAGGTGTGCATCCTCATCATTTATGGAGGAAGCTGCACCAACGTGGCTAGCAAGACTATGGTCCAGAAACTCAACCTAAAAACCACACCACACCCCAAGCCTTACACAGTACAATGCCTGAACGATGACGGTGAAATGAAGGTGTCTCATCAAGTTTCTGTTCCTTTGGAGATTGGGAAGTACTAAGATGAGATACTCTGCGATGTTCTGCCAATGGAAGCCAGTCATATACTGCTAGGGAGGCCTTGGCAATCAGACAAAAAGGTGTTGCATGATGGGTACACAAACCGCCATTCGTTTGAATTCAAAGGCCGAAAGAATGTGTTGGTTCCTATGACTCCTTATGAAGTCTATCAGGACCAAAAGCAAGCTAAAAAGCCAACCAAACATCCTAACTTCTTTGCAAGAGCCAGTGAGGTAAAGAAAGCATTCCATCTTGAACGACTAATGCTCTTATCATGTTTAAAGAGATTTTGACTAACAGAACTGACCTCACACCGGTATATCCGAGTGAAATGCAAGCCTTATTGCAGGACTATAGTGATGTTTTCCCTGCAGAAACTCCAGAGGGACTTCCTCCCATAAGAGGAATAGAGCATCAAATTGATTTCACTCCCGGAGCAGCTCTGCCAAACCGACCAGCATACCGCACCAATCCGGTTGAAACTAAGGAACTTCAAAAACAGGTTGATGAGCTAATGGCTAAGGGTCACATCCGTGAGAGCATGAGTTCTTGTGCTGTCACGGTTCTGCTTGTGCCAAAGAAGGATGGGAGCTGGAGAATGTGTGTTGATTTCCTTGCAATCAACAATATAACAGTGAATTATAGACACCCCATTCCTAGACTAGATGACATGTTAGATGAGTTGCATGGGTCTAGTATTTTCTCTAAGATTGATTTGAAAAGTGGTTATCACCATATTAGAATGAAAGAGGGTGATGAGTGGAAAACTGCATTCAAGACTAAGCATGGTTTATATGAGTGGTTAGTGATGCCATTTGGGTTGTCTAATGCTCCTAGTACTTTCATGAGATTGATGAATCATGTCCTTAGAGCTTATATAGGTGTCTTTGTTGTAGTTTATTTTGATGATATTCTAGCATACAGCAAGACCCTAGAAGAGCATATTAGGCATATAGGACTTGTTCTTGATTTGCTTAGACAAGAGAAGTTGTATGCTAACCTTAAGAAGTGCACCTTTGGTTCAGATAGTCTTGTGTTTCTTGGTTTTGTAGTGAGCACCGAGGGTATCAAAGTGGATGAAGAGAAGGTGAAAGCTATTAAAGAATGGCCTAGTCCTAAAAACGTGGGAGAAGTGACAAGCTTCCATGGTTTGGCAGGGTTCTATAGGCGTTTTGTGCCAAACTTCAGCACCATAGCTGCACCTCTCAGGGCATCTCCAACCCCACTCTATATCTCACTCTAAAAAAGAGTAGAGTTTGAGTTTACTCTATATTTGGAGTAACTCTAAAAATTTAACACTAACTCTATTTTGGAGTTATTCTATTTTAGAGTAATACATTGGAGGAAATGTTACTCTATTTTAGAGTTATTCTATTATTGAGTAAAAAATAGAGTGGTACATTGGAGATGGTCTCACTGAAGTAATCAAGAAGGATGTGGGTTTCAAATGGGGCGCGACTCAGGAAGAAGCTTTCCAACTCCTTAAAGAGAAGCTTACTCATTCTTCTGTTCTTACTTTACCTGATTTTCTCAAGACTTTTGAGATTGAGTGTGATGCATCAGGTATAGGAATAGGGGCCGTGCTTATGCAAGAGAAAAAGCCCATTGCCTTCTTCAGTGAGAAGCTTGGAGGAGCTTCCCTCAATTATCCAACATATGATAAAGAGCTATATGCTCTCGTCCGTGCCTTGCAAACCTGGCAACACTACTTATGGCCAAAGGAATTTGTCATTCACACTGACCACGAGTCTTTGAAACACATCAAGGGACAACACAAGCTAAACAAAAGGCACGCAAGGTAAATTGAGTTTATAGAGACCTTCCTCTATGTGATCAAATATAAACAAGGTAAGGACAATGTGGTTGTTGATGCACTGTCAAGAAGGTACACTCTATTATCCACTCTTGAAGTTAAATTACTAGGTTTTGATCACCTTAAAGAGTTGTATCAATCTGATAAGGATTTTTCAGATACTTATGTTGCTTATTCTAAGTCTCCTTCCGGTAAATTTTTTAAACAAGATGGGTTTCTCTTCTTTGAGAACCGTCATTGTGTGCCGAATTTTTCTTTGAGGGACTTATTTGTTAGAGAAGCACACGGTGGAGGCTTAATGGGGCATTTTGGCATTGCCAAAACCATGGAGATTGTCAAGTACCACTTCTATTGGCCACACATGAAAAGAGATGTTGAGCGTGTGTGTGGGAGGTGTTCAACTTGTAAACAAGCTAAGTCTAAGGTTCAAACGCACGGTTTGTATACTCCCTTCCCTATTCCTTCTCATCCTTGGCATGATATTTCAATGGACTTTGTCATGGGTTTGCTTCGCACTAAGACTGGTAAAGATTCTATTTTTGTGGTTGTTGATAGATTTTCTAAAATGGCTCATTTCATTGCTTGCCATAAGACTGATGATGCATTGCATATAGCGAACTTGTTCTTTAAAGAGATAGTGTGAATTCATGGTATGCCTAGGTCCATTGTTTCTGATAGAGATACCAAGTTCTTAAGTTATTTTTGGAAGACATTGTGGTCCAAGTTAGGAACCAAGCTTATGTTTTCCACCACATGTCATCCACAAACTGATGGACAGACTGAAGTATTTAACAGAACTCTAGGTACTCTCTTGCGTGCTCTGATTAAAAAGAACTTATAGTCTTGGGAGGAATGTTTACCGCATGTTGAGTTTGCATATAATCATGCTGTTCACTCTGCTTCTAAGTACTCTCCATTTCAAATTGTTTATGGGTTCAATCCCATCTCCCCTTTGGATTTGATGCCTTTACCTGTGAGTGAAAGGGTTAGCATGGATGGAAATAAGAAAGCAGACTTGGTCCAGCATATTCACCAAGACGCAAAGAAGAACTTGGAGGAGAAGACTAAGCTCTATGCTAAACACGCAAACAAAGGAAGGCGAGAGCAGGTCTTTGAAGTTGGAGATCAAGTGTGGGTTCACCTTAGGAAGGAAAGATTTCCGGATGAAAGGGAATCAAAGCTGATGCCAACGGTTGATGGACCATTTCGGATCACCAAGAGGATTAACAACAATGCTTACCAACTCGACTTGCAAGGTAAGTACAATATTAGTTCAAGTTTTAATGTTACTGATCTTGTTCCTTGTGTTTCAGATAGCTTGGATTTGAGGTCAAATCATTTTCAAAAAGGAGGGGATGATATGATCATGAACAAAGATCATGGACAGATTGAACCAGAGGAGCTTGAACCCGAGGATCATGAGAAGGACCAACTTGTACGTGAGGAGCAAGGACAAGGCATTGTAACTAAGGATGATATTAAACTACCAAGTGGACCAATGACAAGATCAAAGACTAAGGCATTGCACAAGGCCATGGAGACTTTACTAAATAAAATCAAGAACAATGAAGACTCGGCCAAGTTCAACTTGATGATGTGCATCCAAACTAGATAGCTTCAAAGCTGGTAAAGCATTGTGTGCTCTTTTTCCCTTGTCAAGTTTTTGTCCCAATGGGTTTTACTTGACAAGGTTTTTAATGGGGCCATTGCTTTGCCCACCTTATGCTCTTGTTGCTATCCATGGTACTATGGTATATGTTATTAAGTTATTCAGACATTTCCCGGTTTGTTGTCTTTTCTTTTGCTAGGGTTGGCTTGGTGCGTGTACCACAGAATCCCTATAAATACTTGTGTGCCACAGACTTGTTTTCTTATCTATCTTTTTATTCTAAAACTTTTCTAAGTTAGATCATCTTCTCTAGTGTGTCATATCTAGGGAAAACCCTTATTGTTCTTCTGCATGTGTCATATCGTGGAGAACACAAGTTTCTTGATCAAGTTCTTCGTCACTTGACCGAGATCCATCTCTACCTTCTAACCACCTTACCCCGCAAACCACTTCATCCGCGAGTTCAACACCTTGTGACCTTTCAGTTCGTTCTTCCATTGAACCAAAACTTCCCCGTATTAGTGTTTGTCAAAGTTGAATCGTAGGGAGTTCTTGTCATGTCCCATGCCCGAGCCAGACGGATTGCTTGGCCGAAACTGTATCCCGCATCCCATGCTGCATCCTGTGTCGAGTCCTGCACCCCGCACTGAGCCGGACGTACGGCTCGACCATCCCGCTTCCTGAATCCCGTCCCGTCCCGTGCCGCATCCTGTGTTGCATCCCATGCTGAGCCGGACGGATGGCTTGGCCGTTCTGTCTCCCGCGTCCCGTGCTGCATCCTGTGTCGCGTTCCGCATCACACGCAGAGCCAGACGTAGCCATCCAGCCCCCCATCCCATTCCACTTCTCGCGTCCTTTGTTGCGCCCCAAGCCAAGCCAGACGGACGGCTCGGCCATTCCACGTCACGCGTCCTAAGTCGCATCCCACGCAGAGCCAGACGGACGGATCGGCCATTCCATGCTGTGTCCCGTGTCCCATCCCATTCTGAGCCTGATGGATGGCTTAGCTGTTCCATGTCCCGTGTCCCATGCCGTGTCAAGTGTCGAGTCCCCGAGAAGCCAGAAGAACGGCTCCTTGTCCCGCGTCCCATGCCGTGTCCAGTGTCGTGTCCGACGCCAAGTCGGAAGAATGGCTTGGCCGTTCCCTGTCCCGTGCCGTGTCCAAGCCGGATGGACGGCTCGTCCATTCCACGTCCTGCGTCCCGTACCAATCCGGACGGACAGCTGGGCCATTCCACATCCCGGGTCCCAGTCCGCGTCCCTCGTCCAGCTTCCTTCCTTGCTCCTCAGCCGAGCCGGACACGATCATGCGTATCTGTTCTTTGTCGGTGTTTTCGAAGATTTCTTGTCATTTTACGGAAAAACATTGCAGCGGTTTATCTATCGAGAACAATAAGACATTAACTTAAATAAACCGCAGAACTAAACCGAACAAATTATCAAACCAGAGGCAAAGGAAGAAATCAGGCCAAGCTGTGAGGGAGAGTACCGTGGGCTTATAGAAGATTCTCGAAGATTAGGCAAGTCGGTGGAAAATAAGAGGAGGCTAGTTCCCACATCAGAAATTTGACTAGTTAGGACTTAAGTTTATCTAGTATAAATACATATCGGTTTTTACCTTTGTAAGACGGATTCTAGTATTTCGATACTTTGCAATAAAAACAATAATATTCTCTTTTCGACTTTTGTCTCCTTTTCTCATTTTGCCCTAGTTTCCTTTTATGATCTTTTTTCTTATTTTTCGCTTTCTTTCCAAGATCCTCACATTAACTTTTCTAAAATATGTTAAGGTGAATTTTGGTTCCCGCGCGGAGTATGTCCGGCTCGGCCTCCATGTGTGCACGCAGGACAGTAGACCTCGTTCGGCTTGGCAGCGAGAGAGTAGACACGTGATGACAAAGCCGGCCGTTCTGATCAGGACGAGATGCACATCTCGCTTGGTAACTCGCTGAGGATGTCCGGCTCAGCTTACATGTGTTCACGCAGGAAGAGAAAACGCTGACCGGCTCGGCACCTAGGTAGTATGACTTGATGCACGCCATCCGGCTCGGCAGTTTGGGGTTGCACGATGGACATCCGGCTCGGCCGTTCTGCTCCATCTTGGCCTGGTTTTTGGTTTACCTGGCGAAATTCCCATCTTTGTTTGGTTAATGATACGAAAAGTTCAAGGAATTGTAACTTTTATCGGTTTATCAGAAAATATATATGAAAAATAGTTTTCATATACTTCTTGTACAGTTATCGATAAAAATAATTTAATCGTAAACTATTTCTGAATATTGTTATTTTCCCTTTTTTACCAAAAATATGTAAATACAGAAATTTTCTGATATTTAAATAATTTAGCCGTTTATTCCAGAAATATGGGTTTTAACCCCGACAGACAACGCGTCTACACTTTAAATACGGTTGATAAAAAACTCTTGGCATTCTAAAAGGAAGTTTAATATTGTTGCTCTGTTTTTCTTGTTTCTTTATTTCTTGAATCATTGCTTTCTTTGCTTGTTTAATCTTGATTTCTGATAGCACTTGGATTTAGTTTAATCTTGCATATTGCTTATGTGTTTAAGCTCCCTAAGCTTGGCTTGACTCTTTTTGGTTTAATGACTAGGTTGATTGATGCCTAGAGTAGCACTAAGGATTTGAAATCTTTCTGTTATCGATGACCCCAGTGTATAAGTCCCCAGAATTGCACATCAGACAAGGAGCAACATGATTACCCCAATCAAGCAAGAAGAGAAGCTGCACGTATAGCTTGACAAAGAAACAAAACAACGGCTACATCAGGCAAGCCACACCCGGGAGAAGCCGATGTCCGCTACAGTCCAAGCTATTTTAATTTTTTGCCTTGGATCTCCTTTTTCCCAAAGGGATAAGGCCTCTAGGATTTTGGAGATAACATAAATATCCCTTTTATATCATTTTGAGAGGTATCCACGAATTGTAACACTTTTGCCTCCTTTTTTTGTTTTTCCTTCTCCTCTTTACTTCTTCTTTGCTATTTTCTTAAAAAAACTCCACGACAGTTACTTCTTAAATATTACAGCTTTTTAGTTTATTCTTGCATTTTCTGTCTTTTCCTTTCTCCTAATCATGTCTATCATTATTTCCTTCACGCGATAAATGACTAGATCTGTAATTAGTGAGTAGTTAATTAGGGTTAAAATGTTTTAAACGTTGAAGCTTTATTACTTTTCTTAGTGTATATGATCTTAATCCTTTCTTATTTGAAGCTCTTATTACTTAATCTATTTTGGCCATTTGGATCTAAGAGGATTTCCTAAGTAAACACCATGTTTACTGAGTAGCTTGATATATCGAATAAAAGATTTGTTGTCTTAGCCTAAGAAATTAGGTGTTTAGGAGGCATTTTGGCTTTGTAGAGTTGGTTATTCAAGCTTACTTCATTCATGTATCACTGGGCAAAAGATAGTTTAGGTTATAAAATTGCAAACGTAATTGTCCAAAATGTTAACTATTTGATAAATTACTCCATTCTATGACACCTTCCTATTTTTATTATACCGTATGATAGTCTATTTTTCATAATACCCATTAGACCCCTATATAGCTAACTCTTCAAAATTAATAGCCTACTGTGCATGACTGCCATGTTTTGCGACCAAACACAGTACAAACATTTAATGACAACTATCAATTAGAAGAAACTGGAAAGGTTGTTCATTAATTTTCTTTGCCTTTTCATCTTCTCACTTTTATATCTCTCGACTACTAAAACAGATAGAAGTTCACTTTTCTATCTATTGTTGATTTAATATTTGCCTACCTCTCGAGTCGCGACTACCAAAACGTACAGAAGTTCACATTTGGTAACTTCACCAACACCGAAAGAGAAAGTCAAGCCCAAATGTAGTTGGTTTCATCTTCCTTATTCTTCTCTCAGTTCAACTCATCATCTAGTTGGTTTACTCTTCACCTACCTCTCGATTACTCAATCGGATAGAAGATCATATTTGGTAAACTCCAAAGTCTTATTAATCATTTCGACAGAAGGTCGGCTCGGTTCTGGGCTTTAGCGGGCGAAATTCTCGTCTTTGTTCGGTTTGTGATACAAAGAGTTCAAGAAATCGCGACTTTTTCGGTTTATCGGAAAATAGTTTCCGTATATTTTTCATAAAGTTATCCATAAAAATACTGTAAAGTTTCAACTATTTTTCCGAATATCGTTCTTTTCTGAAAATATCTAAATATGGAAGTTTTTCTCGATATTTAAACATTTTACCCGTTAATTCTGGAAGTGTTGGTTTTGACCCCAACAACTTCGGTAGATCGTTATCAAAATAAGGATCTGGAATTGGGACCCGTATGACTTCACCAATGAGAAAAATCCTAGAGCAGTCTTTCCGACTCAATTTCCCAGCATCCAACAATGAGGCAGAATATGAGGCCCTAATTGCCGGGCTAAGACTTTCCGACAGAATCAAGGTAGAGAATATGCATGCCTTATGTGATTTCCAGCTGGTTGCAAACCAGTTCAGTAGAGAATACGAGACAAGGGATGAAAGGATGAGAGCTTATCTAAAGTTAGTTCAGGGTCTCGCAAAACAGTTCAAAGAATTCAAACTTATGAGCATTCCCCAGGGCGAAAATCCCCAGCCGATGCCTTAGAAGCCTTTTAGTCAACCTCACCCCCTGGAGAGAGCAGGGTTATTCCGGTAGAGTTCATAGAGAACCTAAGTATTGGACCACCCAACATAATCTAGCTCATCTATCTAAATGGAGAAGATAAGGAAGAAGAAATTCCCGAAGATCCCGCAGACAAAGACGAGATGGAAGCAGCTCCAACCCTCGACGTCGACCCACAAGTCGAAGAAGGAGAATACGGATGCGACCAGGAATGGATAGGGAAAATACGTCTCTTCATCACAGATGGAGAAGTCCCAACCGACAAGTGGGCAGCATGCAAGTTAAGAGCACAAGTAACACGCTTTGTCCTCTTGGATGGAAACCACCTTAAGTGGAGAAATTCTGGTCCGCTTATGATCTATGTGGAAGGGAAGCAAGCTCGAAAAATAAGGCAAGAAGTTCATAGCGGGTCATGTGGAAACCATTCAAGAGGAAGGGAACTCACTATCAAGATCAAAAGGCATGGATACTTCTGGCCGACAATGGTTAAAGATTGCGACAAAGTCTCAAAGAAATGCGAAAAATGCCAACGTCACGCCCCAACGATACAACCAGCCGAAGTTCTCTCGTCGATATCCTCCCCATATCCATTCATGTGTTGGTCAATGGATATCATCGGTCCAATGAACAGGTCTAAGCAAAAGCAGTATTTGCTCGTCCTTACGGATTATTTTTCCAAATGGATCGAAGCTCACTACTATGCTAGCATAAAATATGCACAAGTCGAGCATTTTGTATGGAAGAATATAATTTGTAGGCATGGAGTCTCTTACGAAATCGTTACTGACAACGGCTTGCAGTTCATCTCAAATCGTTTCGTAGGATGCTGCAAGAAGTGGAATATCCGCCTGAGCTTCTCAACTCTGAGGTATCCACAGGGCAATGATGAAGCAGAAGCAGCCAACAAAATAATCATCAACGGTTTAAAGAAGAGGTTTGACGAAAAGAAAGGATGATGGGCAGATGAACTCGAAAGCGTGCTCTGGTCACACCGGACCATGCTCAGGAAAGTCACTGGGGATAGCCCCTTCACATTGGTGTATAGAATGGAATGCGTCATCCCCCCCCCCCCCCCCNAGTTGAATTTCCTGGAGTACGCTGAAGATTTCTCCCCAAAAGGGAAAAAAATCAATCAAGCAATGTGAAACACCCCAACACGATGATAAATAAAAATCCGATAAAATACTAAGTATAAATTGAGAACAATAAGATCAGAAAATATCACGATTTTATTAAATAAATCCGAGACCAAACATTGTAAAGCCCGTAGGTAATAAAAAAAATGTTTTAAGAAAACTCCCATGAAAATACCCTCAGGTACATAATACTCAATCTCCGATGGTCCACACATCACAAAGGAGGCATGAGTATAAATTACCCAGTGAGGACGTTCAAAACTGCCCACAAACAACACAATATAATAACCAATTCCATTAAACCATAAGTTCCATACTAGCATCCTAATCATCCGTTTTCATTCTCATACTTACTCATTTTTACTCTCCTTAGCCATTTCTACACATTTCCTCTACTAAATCATTATTTACATTTTTCACGGCCCGAAGCCAACATACGACCCGAAGGTCCCTCAAGGCCCGAAGCCACTCGACCCCGAAGGTCCCTCATAGTCTGCGACCAACATTCGGCCCACGGCCTTCTCGACCCCAAAGGTGTCTCACAGCCCGAAGCCAACATACGATCCGAAGATCCCTCATGGCCCGAAGCCAACATACGGCCGAAGCCATCATACACCTAAACCGTACTTTCCTTAATTAATCTCATCTTAATTCCTTTCCTTATCTGCTTCCCGTTTTAATTCATTTCCATAAACTCTTTCACCTTTTCATTTTACAACTACTCGAGTTCAAATTCAACATTTCTCAATAAACATATCAACCTAGATATACCATCATCATAATCAATCAAACATGCCAAAAACCCTATGAACACGATGAACGTTCTTAGACCCTTGAAGTATCACTTTCGAAGAACGAAGAACGAAGAACGAACTTTCCTTAAAACACTTTCATCATGAACTTATACCGAATATATAGATCAAACAGAAAAGGTTGATCATAAAGCATTGCCACGAATTACGTCCTCACCTTGATTGAATCTAAAAGATTCGAAGACTCTGAACTTGCTGGCTTTTTCCAGCCCAAAACTTATGCGCTCGTCCTTGTTCGATCCTCCTTCTCGAACTTCTCACTAAACCTCCTTTGTGAGTTGTGACAAGAATGAGAGCTCTATTGCTCCTTTTATAGGATTTCATGAGCTTCCTCACCAAACCAGATACTTAATATATTTTCCTTATTTGGCTTGATCATATCCTGATATTATTTCATGACGCATCCTCTGGTAGACATTCCTTAAATAATTCCTGCAGATTCGGCCTTCCTAATTTACCATTCTGTACCATCAGGCAATAAACTTAGCTTCCTCAGAACCCGATCATTTCATTGCTCAAGGTCACTTGACCCAGACTGCTATCACTTCAACACTTAGAAAAATTCAGCTTTTTTATTCCATACTTAAATGTTTACAAATGCTTAAGCACTTAGAAAGACATAATCCTTTGTAAACTAACCCCCAATCCCCCAACCTTATTCAAAGAAAATTATTCCGGGAGCGGATCGTTACAACTCTCCCCACTTCAAAAGAATTCATCCTCGAATCCGCATCAGCCATCCGCTCATCACCCTGTGAGTCGAACAGTTCTGGATACTCTGCCCGCATCTTGCCCGCATGTTCTTAAGTCGTTTCCTGAATTCCATCACTCTCCCAAAATACTTCGACCATCAGGATTCATTTCCTCTTACATTGTTTGTCCGGTAGCCTCGTCACATGAATGGGTCGTCCCCGAACCGATAAATCCGACACTAAGTCTCTTGGTGGCTGTGGAACAACCAAAGCCGGGTCCCTTACTACTTTCCTCAGTTGTGACACATGGAATACATCATGGAATGTGTGAAGTTCCTTGGGTAACCCTAGTCGCTAAGCTACTGCACCAATCCGCTCGACGATCTTATACGGCCCCATCTACCTTGGTTGTAGTTTACCCATCTTTACAGCCCTGTCCTTTCCCTTGAACGTCACCCTCTTCAGATAAATCATCTCACCCACCTGAAATTCCAATTCTTTCCTCCTTCTATCTGCATAGCTATTTTGTCGAGCTTGAGCCTCCTTCATTTTCTACTTAAGGAACTTAATCCTTTCTGTTTTCTCCTTTATCACTTCCGGTTGGAGATCTCGTCCCTCCCCCACTTCAATCCAACACAAGGGAGTTCTATATGGATAGTCATGCAAAGCTTCATACGGTGACATTTCGATGCTCGAGTGAAAGCTATTGTTGTATGAAAACTCGGCCAATGGAAAATGCTGCTCCCAGTTCTTACCCCAAGACACAAGCTCGTAGCATGTCCTCCAAGGTCTGGATCGTTCATTCCGACTGCTCATCTGTCTGAGGATGGTAGGCCGTGGTCATGGTGCACCTTCATCCCTAACTCCTTCTGAAACGCGTTCCCGAAGTTCGAGGAGAACCGAGCATCCCGATCCGACACAATACTAATGGGAATCCCATAAAGTCTCATAATTTCATCCATGTAAAGTTTAACGCATTTTTCAACCCCATCAGCCTTTTGCACTGCAAGAAAGTGAGCTGACTTGGTCAGACGATCTACTATCACCCATACTGAGTCTCAAAGATTCTTGGTCCTTGGTAACCCACTCACAAAATCCATTGTGATCATATCCCACTTCCACTCAGGCATTGGCAAGCTCTGAAGTAACCCACTCGGAACCTGATGCTCTGCTTTTACCAGCTGGCAGGTTGGACACTTTGCCACCCATTCTGCAACGTCCCTTCTCATCCCTGACCAATGGTAGTACCGCTTAAGGTCGTGATACATTTTTGTCGCCCCTGGGTGCACTGCAAACCAAGACTGATGAGCTTCCTTCAGCACTTCTTCTCACAATTCCTTGTCATTGGGGACGTATACCCGTCCATCAAATATGATCGTCTTGTTATTCGTCAATCAATACCCCACAACACTGTCCTCGACCATCTTTACCAACGGTGCATCATCCCCTTGAGCCATGCGTATCCGAGTCAGTAAGTCAGCTTTGTTTGCTGCTTCCTCGCCCAAAGCATCTGCCTTGTCTGTCAGTACATTCAGACGCAATATTCCAAGCATTGTCAGTAGCCCCTCTACTTCCTTCTCGACCGACACACTTGTCTTCCTGCGACTCAATGCATCAGTAACTAGATTAGCCTTTCCGGGGTGGTAGGCTATCTCCAGATCATAATTTGCAAACATTTCCATCCATCTCCTTTGCCTTAGGTTCAACTCCGGCTGGGTGAAGATATACTTGAGGCTCGTATGGTCTGTGAAGACCTTGACTTTTTCCCCATAGAGATACGACCGTCAAATCTTGAGTGCAAACAAAACTGCCGCCATTTCTAAATCATGGGTAGGATAGTTCTCCTCGTGTTTCCTCAACTGTCGAGACGAATAAGCGATCACACGCTCCTCTTGCATCAGGACACACCCAAGCCCCATTTTAGATGTGTCGGTGAACAACACATAAGCCAATCCTGGTTGGGGTAGTACTAACACTGGCGTACTCATCAGCTGTTCCTTCAATTTTTCGAAGCTTTTCTCACACTCCGCTGTCCATTCGTACTTCACGTCCTTACCCGTCAGACGAGGCAAGGGTTTGGCCAAGCTTGCAAATCCTTTAACGAATAGCCGATAGTAACCCGCCAGCCCTAAGAAGCTTCGTATCTCCATTGGAGTAACTGGCCTTGGCAAATTCGCAATGGCTGTGACCTTCTCTGGGTCTGCCGCCACTCCTTCCTCAGACACCACGTGACCCAAGAACCCAATCCGCCTCTGCCAAAAACTGCACATACTTAACTTAGCGAACAACTTGTGCTCCCTTAGTCCTTCCATCACAGCTCACAGATGTCCTTCACGCTCCTCTGGACTTTTTGAGAACACCAAAATGTCATCGATGAAGATGATAACAAACTCATCCAGGAATTCATGGAACACGCCATTCATAAGCTTCATGAATGCGGCTGGGGGTCAGCCAGAATGGTATGACCACAAATTCAAAATAGTCGTACCTTGTTCTGAATGGAGTCTTCCTTATATCTCCTGCTGCGATAGGGATCTGGTGATAACCCGAGGCCTGATCAATCTTGGAAAACCATGACGCCCGTTTGAGCTGGTCCAGCAACTCGTCAATCCTTGGTAATGGGTACTTATTCTTTATCGTCAACTGGTTCAGTCCACGATAGCCGATGCACAACTGGAAACTCCCGTCCTTCTTCTTAACGAAAAGCACTGGTGCACCCCCCATGGTGAACTGCTTGGTCTGATGAATTCTTTCTCAATTAGCTCCTCCAACTACTTTTCAATTCTGCCATCTCTGTCGGCACCATACGGTAAGGTTCTTTCGATATCGGAGCAATTCATAGCTCTAACTCTATCATAAATGGCTCATCCCGCGGTGGCGGTAATCCCGTTAGCTTTTCAAAAACGTCCTCGAAATCCTTCACCACTGGTATTTCTCCCAATGCAGATTCTTGCCCCGCACCCGCTATAGTGATAGCCGCCAGAAATGCCTCACACCCTTTCTCGACCATTCGCTCCGCCCTTAAAGCCGACACCACTGGAACCCCAGACGTTTTCTTGTTTCCTTGGTACACCAGCTTCCCTTCCTCCCGACTAAAGGTAACTCTGCCCTTTTCGTAATCCAAGACTGCCCGGTAATGGGACAGCCAGTCAATTTTAATAATCACTTCATAACACTTCATCGGTATGACAATTAAATCGCCTGGCATATTGGTCCCCCCAACCAAAATCGATACATCTTGATACATGGCTTGTGACTTCAGAATCTCTCCACCCACAGCCTCGACCATCCTAACACCTTCTTCAAGTCCCTTCTTGGATCCCCACCGTTCTTCCATTTCGGGAAGTACGAAGCAATGTGATGCTCCAAAATCAAATAAAGTGTAGGTTTGACTACCCCCAACACTAATCATCCCTACACGGCCAATCATGCACTTTCTACGCTAAGCACACACACAAAACAATACGTACACAAGGTCATAGACAAGACTTACCAGCGATTGGGTTGACTCCATCCTCCAGTCCAAGTACATGAACTCTGGGTGCTACGTTTCGCCTCTTGGGTGGTGGTGGTAACTCCCCTTCAGGCCGATCACCACAGACACGGCCCTGCTGTCCATCCATCAGTGCCATATACTCCCTCGCAAAATGTTCGACGCCTCCACATCGGAAACATTTTCCACCGCCTCATTCTGGGAAATCTCGAGCCTGGTGACCCATATCCTCACATTTGAAGCACGCACCCTTTAGCGACACACTCCACGATGTGCCCGCCCGCATGTCGCATACATTGGCACTGCACCAGTTATTTGGTTCTCGGAATGCCTTGACTTAGCCGTCGCAAAGCTCTTACGCGAACGGTCCTGCTTAGCTGGCTCCTCCAACCCACACTCGACCAATGCTGACTTTTCCTCCAACTCCGCGACGGTACGGTAATCACGGTTCGCCACATGAGCTCGGGTTTCATCCCGTGCATGAACCTATCAATCTGCCTCCTTTCGTCCTCCATTTTTCAGTCAGCATACCTCTTGAGTATTTTAAACTCGTGTTCATAGTCGCGCACTGACTTCGACCCTTGTTGGAGTTCAAGGAAAGCAGCCTCCAGCTTGGCACGTGACTCCGTTGGAAAATACTTCATGTCGAACTCTTCCCTGAACGAGTCCCAGCCATGCATCCTTGTTGGTTCCTTCCGGACCAAATCCTCCCACCATTGGTAAGCATCACCTTCCAGGAAAAACACCGCAAGATCTTTTCTATTATTTCCCATGGGCAACGCAACGATTCAAAATTACGTTACAAACGACTTCTCCACTCGTCTGCTTCCATTGGCTTACATCCACCACAGAACTTGTCCGTCTTGAGGTTGATCATCTGATTCATCTTGTCCAAGTAACTCGGGACACGCGGTGGCGGTGGCTGCGCCCTATTCTCCCCATCTCCCTCTCCCGCCAAGGTCGCCTGTGGCTGTTGTATTTGCTGAAACATCTGAGCAAAGAAAGCTTGCATCATTGGCATCATGGCTGCCATCGCTGCATCCGCACCTAAACCGGGTAACCCAGCATTCGCTCCATCCGTGCCATTCACACCGTTTGCACCATGCACATCATTTGCACCATTTGCGGCACCCGCACCATTCGCGGCACCCGCATCATTGGCACCACTAGCACCATCAGTACCATTCGTGCCATTCTCATCGGCTCCCTCGGTCCTGATGTTTGCTCCATTCAGCGGGTTCGCGTTCTCCTCCCGACCATCAGTCCTCTCTTCGCTTCCTGCATTCCTTCTAGTTGTCAACACCATCTGAAACGACACTTAAGTTAGTTTCTTACTAACTCCTGAAACTTCCATTCATAAGCTCACTTAGCCAAACCGTTAAGCATTCCAAACATACACATAACCATTCATATTACTTAACAATCAACCTTCCTTGCGCGAGACCCTAGACCATCGGCATTCATCACCCACAAACCCAAGATCAAAAAGCGACCTTCCGGGACAGAACCGGCTTGGCCTTCCCGGCTCTGATACCAATTTGAAACACCCCACCCCGATGATAAATAAAAATCCGATAAAAATACTAAGTATAAATTGAGAACAATAAGATCATAAAATATCGAGACTTTATTAAATAAATCCGAGACCAAACATTGTTAAGCCCGTAGGTAATAAAAAAAAATTTTAAGAAAACTCCCATGAAAAATACCCCCAAGTACATAACACCCAATCCCTGATGGTCTCTATAGTCTCGCGCTCCAGTCCACACATTAGTCCTCACCTGCATCACAAAAGGAGGCATGAGTATAAATTACCCAGTGAGGGCGCTCAAAACCGCCCACAAATACCACAATATAATAACCAATTCCATTAAACAATAAGTTCCATACTAGCATCCTAATCATCCATTTTCATTCTCATACTTACTCATTTTTACTCTACTTAGCCATTCCTACACATTTTCTCTACTAAATCATTATTTACATTTTTCAAGGCCTGAAGCCAACATATGACCCGAAGGTCCCTCAAGGCCTGAAGCCACTCGACCGAGAAGGTCCCTCATGGTCCGCTACCAACATTCAGCCCGCTGCCTTCTTGACCCTAAAGGTCCCTCACGGCCCGAAGCCAACATACGGCCGAAGCCATCGTACACCTAAACAGTACTTTCCTTAATTAATCTCATCTTAATTCCTTTCCTTATCTACTTCCCGTTTTAATTCATTTCCATAAACTCTTTCACCTTATCATTTTACAACTACTCAAGATCGAACTCAACATTTCTCAATAAACATATCAACCTAGATATACCATCATCATAATCAATCAAACATGCCAAAAACCCTATGAACAAATTGAAAGTTCTTAGACCCTAGAAGTATCACCTTCAAAGAACGAAGAACAAACTTTCCATAAAACACTTTCATCATGAACTCATACCGAATCTATTGATCATATAGAAAAGGTTGATCATAAAGCATTGCCACAAATCACGTCCTCACCTCGAGTGAATCTAAGTGATTCGAATACTCTGAACTGGCTGGCGTTTTCCGGCCCAACACTCCTACGCTTCTCCTTGTTCGATCCTCCTTCTAGAACTTCTCACTTAAAAGACCCGTTTGTGCTCTCACTCCTCTCTACACTCCTCTCTAAGGCTCGTTTGTGAGTTATGAGAAGAATGAGAGCTCTATTGTTCCTTTTATAGGATTTCATGAGCTTCTTCACCAAGCCAGACACTTAATGTCTTTTCCTTATTTGGCTTGATCATATCCTGACATTATTTCCTGACTTATCCTCTGCTAGACATTCCTTAAATGATTCCCGCAGATTCGACCTTCCTTATTTACCATTCCGTACCATCTGGCAATAAACTTGCCTTACTTAGAACCCGAGCATTTCATTGCTTAAGGTCACTTGACCCGGACAGATATCACTTCAACACTTAGAAAATATCAGCTTCTTTATTCCATACTTAAATGTTTACAAATGCTTAAGCACTTTGAAAGACATAATCCTTTGTAAACTAACCCACAATCCCCTGAACTTATTTAAAGAAAATTATTCTGGGAGCGGGTCGTTACACAATGCTCCTGGATGAACTCAATCTCATCAACAAAAGGCGAGACCAAGCACTAATCCGAATGCAGAGTTATCAGCAAGTAGATGCCAAATACTATAACTCGAAAGTTCGGAATCGGAGATTCAAAGAGGGAGACCTCGTCTTGCGCAAAGTCTTCCAGAACACTCAAGAAAAGAATACCGGAAAGTTATGCGCAAATTGGGAAGGACCATACAAGATCACAAAAGTCGTTAGGTGATGTATATAGATTTCTCATGATTTTTTACTTTTTTTCCCCTTTGTTTTTGATCTTTTTGGAAGCATTTAGGCATATTTTAGGATGCATTTGTGTGTAAGTCTCTATCAGGTGTTAGAATAGTTTAACCATGGATTTGGAGCATTATGAGTGGGTTGGAGTCAAGAAGCAAGAGGATTGAGCCTTTGGAAGTGACAAGGCAAGGAGCTAGAGCAAAGGAGGTGTCATAGCGGTCTCCATAGCGCTTCGATAACCCGCAGTCAGCTGATGAAGACTCCCAGCGGCCAGAGCAGCGGGGTGGTGAACCCGCAAAGAAACCCTTCCGAAGGAAGTCTCTCCCCAGCGGCATTGCAGCGGGATGGCGAACCCGCTGCAGGCCTTCTTCTTTCCCCAGAACACCCCAGCAGCCAGCACAGCGAGATGGCAATCCCGCAAAGAAACCTCGTCGTACGAAGTCTCTCTCCAGCGGCCTCCCAGCTGCGTGACCAACTCGCTGTGGGTTTCCCCCCAGTGCCATGGCCAACCTGTTGCACCTTCAGTCATTTTCCAGATTTCTGTTTATAGCTTCCATTTCACTTGGGTTGACCCAGAGTTATTGGGTTGACCTGGGTTTATTTTCTTTTTGTATAAATATGGGTAAGGCATAATTTTGTGAGACATCTTTTATCTTCTGGCTAAACTTAAAACCTTTTGGGTATTTTCCTTTAATCTAAGACAAGGTTCTCTTTTGATCCTCCTAATCTTTTATTTCTTCTTGTTTATTCTTATTAATCTTGTGATTATTCATCTAACCATCATGAGTTTATGTGTTTTAATGAGATAAGTGAGTAGTTTCATTATTAAGCTCATGGGTTAGTTAGATTAAGGGTGATTAAGAGGTGATTAAGGTTTCCTAATGTTTAGTTCCTTGTTTCCTTCTCATTTGGTTGATCATAATGCTCGATTAGAGGTAACTCTCTGTTTCTAAAGCTTAGGATTTATCATGCCTAGAAGGTGTTTGATGAAATTCCTGAACCAAATCAATTGAGTGCTTTGCATGGTAGCCAATAAGAATTGATGCTAGGATGTTTAGTTTGCATGATTAGGCTTGATTTAGTCCAATGAGAGTTGATGATTGATCTTGGGTTGCATATGTTCATTGCATGAGAATGTCTTGATATACCATTGTGCCTATTGCTTAGGAAGGTTCTTAATTTTGTTTAGCATTTCCTAGTTGCCAATTAATCACCTAGATGTCATTGACCTTGATCCATGAGTCTAATGTTTTTCTTAATTGCTCGAATTTCTCTGTTTTTAGCTAGTTGCTCTATTTTTTATTAGTTCTCTTTAAATCATTGTTTGCTTTGCTTGTTTCTTCTAAATTTCTTATTAGGTTCTTAGATGATCATTCCAAGTCTTTGATTGCATTTAGATTAGACATTAATCTTGCATCTCTAGTGTGTTGGTTTGTTCCTAAATGGATTGATACATTAACTTACAATGAAGAGACTAATCTTGCTTTTCCTAGTAGTGTGAAAGGAATTTAAATATTCTGTTATTATTAGGCAAGGAGCATACGAACTTGCCTACGATGATAACTCGCCAGTCATACGAAGCTGGAATGCAATGTACCTCAAAAAGTAGTATCACTAGTACTTCACCTAAAACGAACTACGAATCGACTTGATTTCCTAACATTGGAGTACGTAGGCAACTAGTCTCATGATAAGTCCAGCTGTTTTTTCAAAAAAAAAAAAAAAAGTCGGGGGGGGGAGAGNGAGAGTGTGTGTATACATGACCATTCCTACACTCGGAAAAAACGCCATCTAGAGTCAAGTTTTTCTGAAACTTTCCGAGAAACTCTACCTTAAAACAATTCAAAACATCGTTTTTCTAAAAAATTCCAAAAAATCGTGAAACATATCAACCTAACTTTTTCCAAAAACATTTTGGGCAAATCCAACACTTTTCGATCCTTCGAGGATTCAACCATGTTCGCTGCTGGCCACAACGACAAAAACCATTTTCATTATCCTTTTAAGGACTTAACTGATGCTCAGTCCAGGCGGAGGTTCAACCACATCCTGCACGGATAAAAAAAAACGTGCTATATAAATCAATTTTAGCTATATCCTAGTACTAACATCTGAAATGGTATACCCCGGACAATGTTCTCAGGTTTATCTTTGAAAGGGACATCCCAGCAGAGAAAGACTCGCATGTCCTAAGCCTCAATGAAAACTCGTAAGCCTGGTAAGTGCCATCCACGGCACACTGGTCTTTGACATCTCATAAACGCAATCAAGAACACCAATAGACGAGATCATAAAGTATTTCAAAAGTCAAAGAACAGGGAGGTAAGTCAGAATTGTGCAACCCCTAAAACCAAATAACGCATAACTTAGGAAGAACACTTCTTCCCGAAACGCTAACCTATCCAAAACCCATTTAGAACGCTTCTAAGCACGCTGGTATATCAACATTCTCGACAAAATTACAAACATTTACTTGTCTAAAACAGCATGAAAAATCCTTGCTAACAAAATATCAAACATGGCACAATGCCTAACATGCTCCTAAGCATCTCGAAATTCTAAGGAATCAACAGTGAGTAAAAAATTTGAACTACTCAACTCTCCTACAACAAACATGTGAAATCCTAGCATGCTCTTACCTAGAACGGGCAATTATAACATCCAAGACATGCATAAGATGAAATCATAATCCAAATACGTAAAAACATAAAAAAGGTTCAGTACAACCATTGGGAAAAAGCCCGGCTAAAGTCATAATGTGGGCCTCAAAGGACCCAGCAAAGAAACAGAAAAATACAAACGATAAAGGGAGATAAGGGTCCAGGGGAGATCCTGGCCCGAAATCTTCTCATCGGCGATCTCTGCAAGGTCCCATGCGCCTTCAGTGGTCCCCGCAAACTCCACAATGCCAACTTCCTTGGCCGAGCTGTCTACCGAAAAATCCCCACAAGAGCGAGAGACATAAGTTGAAGAACCGGAAGATGGAGCAAGGCACTCGCAAAGCTCGTCAATGACACAATCAACCGAGCCCTCGAAACACACGAGGTCCATCTTCATCTGCTCAACCTTCGAGCGCTCTTTGGCTATCTCCTCAGAATCATTCCTGTCAAAAACAGCAATCATCTCAGAGTTACAAACTTCCATCTCGTAGCAAGATTCAGTTACACGATTCCAGACCAAGGCCTTCTCCGCATGTCTGTGACTCTTATCCTTTGCTGCTTTAAATCCATCACGTTACGCCCTCTTGTTTTCGTCTTAAAGGCAGCATCCTCCAGAGCTGTAACACGAGACTCGAGATCATCCTTGGTACTGCAAAGGCGGGAGGCAACAGAAGCATTATGAGAGGTTCTACATCTTCCTTTTTCAGTCCAGCTACCTCCTTCTCGAGGTTCTCCATCTTCAGCCTGTAATCTATAGTTAAAGCATCCAACTTCTTCTTGAATTGATCCCTATCAAGTTTTGCACTGGTCTCATGGCACTCAGCCATCTGGATCCCTTTCTCGTACTCTCAAACGCCCTTGTTGATCAAGATGACAAGCTGCAAAATCGAGACTACGATAAGCAAAAATTATCGGAATTGAAATGCTTAATGAATAAGAGCCGTAAAAAAAAAAAAACAAAAACAAACACTTACTCGTATAGCGCACTGAGCAGTATCCGTGTATGATTTCGGAGAAAACAGAGTTTCATGGCATATGAGATCGTCTGAGGATCCTTGATCTTCGACATAAGATCCATGCATTGTCCCGTATTCCGGAACAAAGCTTTCGATTCGTCGATGGCCACCTTGTGAATCCTGGATTTTTTGTCGAAAGAGGATAAGACTGATCTGGACCTTTCAGCTTCTTTTTGCGACAACCCTCATTAGCGCGGCCTTTCCTAGAAAGGGGTGCGCTCCTCTTCCTGTCGATAGAGCCGATTTCAGCTGAGGCAGCAGCAAAACCAGATACGATCTCCTTGCGAACTGGAAGAGGGGAGGAAGCATCGCCTTGCCTCGGCCAATCACAGGTGGTCCACCGTCGACTTCTCCCTGGTCGGTAATAGCAGTCTCAATGTTGACACCTTCCTCGGGAAAGGTGATCAATGATTCAGGACCATACAAGGTCTCTTCGGTGTCATCGCCACCTTGCACACTAACCGCAGTAATCATCACCTCCCAGCGTGCGGAGAAGTACCCGATAATTGGGCAGGAGGAAGCATGGACTTCCTTGCATTCTCTGGCAGCTTTTCACGAAATTTCAGCATCTTAGCACAAAAAAAAACAAATTTCTAGAGAGAGAAGTTAGAGAGAAGGCAGCACTCTTTTTCAAAAGCTTGAAATGAGAAGTTATGAGAAGAGATGAAGGTGTGAGCTTCTTTATAAAAGAAAGAACGGGTCCCACCAAAGAAAATTCTTAAAATAAAAAGCAAAAGGAAATTTAAAAAAAAAAAAGGAAAATCTCTTTTTCCTTTTTCGAAAAGAATTCCAAATACGTAAGTATTCCCAAAAGAATAAAAACCGATGAAGGCTGGATGCATGACCGGCTCGGCATCCTCCTTCCCACAACACTCCTCTAGTTTTTGTCTTCAGCATTCGACGCGGGACGTGAAGTCTCGATCAGCTCGGCACTTTCCCTTCCCGCTGTAGTTCGGCTCAACACTCCCTCTCGCTGATCATCTCTTCAGTATTTTCACGCATCTACCCAGGAAACGAGGTCTCGACCGGCTCACCCCCTCGACAGCGCAACGTCCCGGCGTTCACTCGATCTGATCGTGCCTCCACGTCCTGATCGGTATATCACTTACCGTCTGGCTCGGCCACTCTCTTCTGCCTCTCTCCTTGATTATTTGCCTAATACACCGAGGCAGGATGCAAAAAATCTGACCAGGCTCGGCGAAAACGGCTTACCCTTTGTTTCTTTCGAAAACTTTCGAAAAACTTATCTTAAAAAGTTTTTTGGAAAAAATCTTTCATGAAAACTTTCAAAAAAACTTATCTTGAATAGTTTTTCGGAAAAATTTCACAACAATTTTTAAATAAAAAAAAAACATATCTTAAACAGTGTTTTGAAAAAATCTTTCACGAAAGCTTTTGAAAAACTTATCTTAAACAGTTTTTCGGAAAATATCTATCTATGCCCAAACATACTTTGACACTTAAGCTTTGCACAACAACTAAGCTAGCCCAAAGACTTCATCTCGAGAATCAGCCCAATGGCTTAGGGACAAAATAAATCTTGGCTCTGGGAAGGTTGGCGACAACTTTAGCTCCTTGATCCCGTATAACAACTTCTTAGTTACCTCGTCACTATCCTACCTGATACTGAAAAGCTGGGGGCCAAATATTGGGGTCAAAACCCACATTTCTGGAATTAACGGCTAAAATGTCTAAATATTAATAAAAGTTTCCTTGCTTAGGTATTTTTATCGATAACTTTATAAAATGTATACGAAAACTATTTTTTGTATACATTTTCCTAGAAACCGATTAAAGTCGCAACTCTTCGAACTCAAGCTGAACAACCAACGTGCTGCACAGGCTGAGCCGGACTTGCCAAGATCTGATTCGGCCGAGCCGGACGTCCCACCGGTCGACACTCGAGCTGGTTTGGCTGAGCCGAACAAGCAGGACATCGCGCATCCTGTCCCAACTGAGCCGGACGACCTGTAGGCTGCTCCGGCCGAGCCGGTTAGTCCGAGTGTGTGTTTGATGCTTCTGCCGAGCTGAATATCCCAACGAGTCGCCCAATCTTGCCGAGCCGGACGTGTGCTGCCGAAGAAGGGAAGAGGAACCCTGGAGAGAACGATCGGCTCGGCCAGTTCCCTCTCCAAAACCGGCTGAGCTGGATGATATTGATCCATGATCATGGTTGGCTCGGCCATTTCCCTCTCCAAAACCGGCCGAGCCGGATGGAATTGATCACTGATCATAGTTGGCTCAGCAATCTTCTCCTTATGGAGATTAATTAGTGGCCGAGCCGATAAACCTTCCTCGTTGGATCATGCTTCTATTTCGTCTTTGAAAACCATTTTGAGGACTTATCAATGTTTTTGAGCTTTTTGATGTTTTGTAAACTTCTTGATGTTTTACGGAAATTATCGTAACATTTCTATCTAACGGAAACGATAAGACGTTAACTTAAATCAAGCCAAAGACAAAGGAAGAAATTGGGCCGAGCCGACAAGGAGGGCATCGCAGACTTCTCGAAGATTCTCGAAGATTCTTGAAAATTATCTAAA